>CAUYLG010005997.1:0-15535 GCA_963573385.1 Cacajao melanocephalus | reverse complement strand
CTATTCATCTGACAAAGGGCTAATATCCAGAATCTACAAAGAACTTAAAGAAGAAAAAACAACCCCATGAAATGTGGGTGAAGGATATAAACAGACATTTCTCAAAAGAAGACATTTATGCAGCCAACAAACATATGAAAAAAATCCTATCACTGGTTATTAGAGAAATGCTAATGAAAACCACATTGAGATACGGTCTCATGCCAGTTAGAATTGCGACCATTAAAAAGTCAGGAAACAAAAGATGCTGGAGACGATGTGAAAAAATAGAAGTGCTTTTATACTGTTGGTGGGAGTGTAAATTAGTTCGACCATTGTGGAAGGCAGTGTGGCAAATCCTCGAGGATCTAGAACTAGAAATACCATTTGACCCAGCAATCCCATTACTGGGTATATACCCAAAGGATTATAAATCGTTCTATTCTAAAGACACATGCACACATATGTTCATTGCAACATTGTTTACAATAGCAGAGACCTGGAATGAACCCAAATGCCCATCGATGATAGACTGGACAAGGAAAATGTGGCAGATATACACCATGAAATACTATGCAGCCATAAAAAATGATTAGTTTGTGTCCTTTGTAGGGACATGGATGACTCTGGAAACCATCATTCTCAGCACACTGACACAAGAACAGAAAATCAAACACTGCACGTTCTCACTCATAGGTGGGTGTTGGAACAATGAGAACACATGGAGGGAAGCATCACATACTGGGGTCTGTTGAGGGGCTAAGGGAGAGACAGTGGGTGATAGGGAGGTTGGGGAGGGATAACATGGGAAGAAATGCCAGATATAGGTGACAGGGAGAAGGAGGCAGCAAACCACCTTGCCATGTATGTACCCATGCAACAATCCAGCATGATCTGCACATGTACCCCAGAACCTAAAATACAATTAAAAAAAAGAAAAAAATACTCACCTCCTGTCATCTAAATTGACAGTATGCCACATTTTTTTTTTTTTTTTGCCACAAGCACACTTATGTTTTATTTTTATTTTTTATTCTTTTTATTGTTATGGGAGTCTCATTCTGTCACCCAGGCTGGAGTATAGCGGTGCGATCTCTGCTCACGGCCACCTCTACCTCCCAGGTTCAGGTAATTCTCTTGCCTCAGCCTCCTGAGTAGCTGGGATTACAGGTGTGTGCCACCACTCCCAGCTAAGTTTTGTGTTTTTAGCAGATACGGGGTTTCACCATGTTGGCAAGGCTGGTCTTGAACTCCTGACCTCAAGTGATCGCCTGCCTCAGCCTTCCAAAGTGCTGGGATTACAGACGTGAGCCACCGTGCTCAGCCACATTCATGTTTTCAATGTGTGTAAATGTTTTTGCAAACCAGTTGAAAGTAGGTTACGGACATCAAGACAATTTCACCCCTACTCTAAGCATTTCATCATGTACTTCTGAGAACAGGGACATTCTCATATACAGCAATCCACTATAATAGCCAAGAAATTCAACATTCATTCAATAATACTTAATTTATATAGTCCATTTTTAAGAATCAGGTTTGAAACAAGATTCACATATTACATTGGGATGTCATGTCTCTTTAGTCACATTCATTCTGTGAGTTTCATAACTTATTTGTCTTTCATAACATTGAATTCTTTCTAACCGTTCCATCTAGTTATGTTACAGCATCACTGCACTGCTTAGATTGTTTTCTCATTATTAGATCCAGGTTAAACATTTTTGGATAATTTATTATAGAGGACGCATAAATCTCCCATGACATCACATGAGAAGGTGCATTATTTCCATGTGGCTCATTATTGCTCTTGCTAAGTTGGTTTACTTGGTTAAGGTGGTACAGACATATCAATTTAAAAAAATTTAAAAATTTTCCCACTGTAATAAATAAATAATCTGTGGACTGTAGTTTGAAACTGTACTCAAATATATGTATACTTAAATATATATGTAACTTTTCTTAAAAGCCTTTCACCCAGTGTTCTTAGCATCCATCAGTGGTGATTGCCTGAGTTATTATTTTAAGGTTTGAATATGGTAACTTAATAATTATATATTTTCACATTTGGAAACCTGAATTATTCTCTAAATAAGAGTTTTTCCTTCCCTCCAAAACTAACTTTAGTTGTTATATATTTTCTCAGAAAATCTAGTTTTATTTCATAAATAGGTATTCTGTTAAACATAATATGTTTAGGTCATGTCCTAAGAAAGGAAAAAGGGAATAACATGTTTGAATTACAAATAAACAAGCAAGCAAAAAAACAACTTTTCTGGAAACAGTTTGGGAATTTCTTATAAAGTTAAAAACATATAAGACACAGTCATCACACTCTAATTGCAGTCTGTCTCCTTCTCAGGCTTCTTGTGGGAGAGTAATAACAGGCAGCACTAATTGACAAACTTGTACACAAAGATGCATATTATTTTCATACATAATATTAATAAACTACTGTGAAAATAATGTATGCAAGACCATGTGGGCATATAAATTAATATATACCAAATGAAACTTACATCTAAGAAACTAGATAATTTTTTAATATATATTTTTGTTGCACTTTAGGTTATAGAGTACATGCGCAGAACATGCAGGATTGTTGCATAGGTACATACATGGCAATGTGGTTTGCTGCCTCCATCCCGCCTGTCACCTATATCTGGCATTTCTCCACGTTATCCCTCCCTGACCTCCCTACCCGCTGCTGTCCCTCCATTAGTCCCCCGCAACAGAACCCAATGTGTGATGCTTACCTTCCTGTGTCCATGTGTTCTTATTGTTCAGCACTCACCTATGAGTGAGAACATGCGGTGTTTGATTTTCTGTTCTGGTGTCAGTTTGCTGAGAATGATGGTTTCCAAATTCATCCAAGTCCCTACAAAGGACACAAACTCATTGATTTTTATGGCTGTGTAGTATTCCATAGTGTATATGTGCCACATTTCTTTGCTCTTACCAAGAAACTATATCAATATTTTTCTTGATGTGAGACATAGCAATGATGGCACAAGGTTGATTTCCAGATGTGGTGAACATTTTCGCTCTAGTGGAAAGGACTGGTATATTTTCTCACTCCTTTTCATTGCGCTGTGCATATTATAAAATACTTTCATAATCTCAGTCTAATATTTTAATACTTAGGCAAAACACCTGATTTCCAAAGTGGTCATTTATTGTGTTTCACCCATCATATTTCTACCTTTTGATACCATTATGGAAACAAAATTCAAACTAGAACTCTTTTAGACACCTGCATATCCAATTATGCATTTGGATCCTGATAAGGATTAGGACTTTCAGTAGGTGATTTATTAAAATTAATTCTTTTTGAGACTAGAGAGTAGTTGTTGGACTTATTTGTTGCTGAGTTGTCTAAAACTACGTAAAATGATAGACCACTCACGCAGGACACTTGTCTTTATATAACACAACCTAAAATTGTGATGTAGTAAATCTACTGCACAGCCATTATGAATTGTTTTATTACATACAGATTGTGAAATTCAAAGAAATATGTCTCTTAGAGTCCATATCTTTTTAACATGTTCTTTAAAAATAATTATGCTTATGTAATTTTATAGTTTTTTGCATAATTTTATAGGTTTTTTTTGCATATAAAAGAGCACATGTAATGCAATGGCAATCTGGAAAACAAAGTGAGCCACCTTGCGTCATTTAGAGAGGAAGTAAGCCATCATATGAAAGTCATAGGCTCCAAGTATAACACTATAATTCAGGACAGGATAGTTATTGAAGCTCAAAAATGGATCCTGAGTCATCAAATAATCTCTTTTGATAGTGAGAAACTTCTAAAATTTTTCTTTTGTATTATAAAAAGAAGATAATTCTAAATGATGAATTTCTTGAGGATTTACCAAATAAGCTTATTTGTTAACTTACATTGCTATAAATCTTTTGGCACTGTAAGTTATGCCAAGCACTTGTTTAGCATCATGCTGTCTTATCAATGTAGTAATATACCTAACAGTTTATTCGATACTTTTTCTGTGTCAATTTTTACGTATTTTACATGTATTTTCTTTTTTTAGTTATTAGAATAAGCATTTGAAAAATGTACTATTACTGTCCCCATATTATTGAAGAGCAAACTGAGGCACAGAGAGCAAAAGCTAATGTGCTAAGGCTAGTGTTAGAACTCACATTTACAGTATTTTTGTATGAAATTGCCTTATTCTTTTAAATAATTGTTGGTGAGTTTCTTTGGAGGTCCTGATGCTCCCCATTCTCAAAAATATATAAAATTATTCTGGTAATAGATTACTTTTAATATTTTAATATTATAATTATATGTATATATACCTAAAACCCTCTTATTCTCTGGAAAAATTTTGTTGTAAATCCTGAACATTAGAAAAATGGAACTTTTTCATTAATTCTTTTAATTTGTCTTATTTTATTATACTGCTAGATAACACTTTGAGATCAAACTGTTAATGTTTACTGATTAATCTGAAGAGTTTTTCTCCACTAAAGCTATGTGCATAGAACATGATATTAATGATGCTTTCAAAAGAAAAAAAATCCCTCCTCTATTGTTAAAATATAGAGAGTGCTACCAGCTCCTCTTTGTAGCTTTGGTAGAATTTGGTTGTGAACCTGCCTGTCTGGTCTTGGACTTTTTTTTTTTAAATTGGTGGGCTATTAATTGCTGCCTCAACTTCAGACCTTGTTATTGGTCTATTCAGGAATTCAGCTTCTTCCTGGTTTGGTCTTGAGAGGGTGTAACTGTCCAGAAATTTATCCGTTTCTTCTAGATTTACTGGATTGTATGCATAAAGGTGTTTGTAGTAATCTCTGATGGTAGTTTGTATTTCTGTGGAATTGGTGGTGATATCCCCTTTATCATTTTTTATTGCATTTATTTGATTGTTTGCTCTTTTGTTCTTTCTTAGCCTGGTTAGAGGTCTATCTATTTTGTTAATCTTTTCAAAAACTCAGCTCCTGGATTCACTGATTTCTTTGAAGGAATTTTTGTGTCTCTGTCTCCTTCAGTTCTGCTCTGATCTCATGTTCTCATAAGTGGGTGTTGAACAATAAGGATACATGGACACAGGGAGGGGAACATCACATACTGGGGCCTGTTGCAGGTGCAGGGGGATTAGGGGAGGGATAGGAGGGGGTTGGGGGATTGGGGAAGGATAACATTAGGAAAAATACCTAATGTAGATGATGGGGGAATGGATGCAGCAAACCACCAAGGCACATGTATACCTATGCAACAAACCTGCGCATTGTGTACGTGTGCCCCAGAACTTAAAGTATAATTTTAAAAAAAGAAAAACAAGCTTACAAAAAAAACTAGAGGGAGTGCTAAATAATAAGCAGTTTATAAAGAACTCTAATACATAATGTGGTATATTTATGGTGTGTCACAAATAATTAGCAATCAGGAAAATTATTTTGAAAATGAATTAGTGGCCTGTGCCAAGACCATGAACAATTTTGATTTTGATTTTCATTAAGCAAATTCCATAAACATAGACTATTGAAAGACATTAAAGTCAATCTAATTTTCCTCCTCCAGAATAAAATACTGTATTTGAGACAGATAATGTGATTTACCTGAGATTATAATGCCAGTTAATGTTAAATCAAAATGTATAATCTGTCGCTTCTGTAGGTTCATAAATTATTTTCAATGTAATTAACATGGACTTTATATTTTATAAATCTCCAAATTATACCATGGAAGAGTTGTGATGTGTTCTTTATTTTGGAGAAGTGAATGGTGACAAGGAAGGGAAACACTTTGCTGATATCCCCATTTATTTTATTAAATTTTAAATGGACTCAATGTTTATTTATTTTCATCTTTTAAGTGGATATCACTGAAAATACTGTAGTATTACACCAGATTGTCAGGGGAAATTCTGATTTTTCCTCTGCCTTTTTGGGACAGACTTTAAAAATTTTCAGTGATAAAGCAGAAGATAAATGCACATAATATCTGATCCCAGAGGAAATAAATATAATTCTGGGACCAGAAGATAAAATTAAAAGCAAACAAAATTCTCTGTAATAAACTCAGAAAGATGTGAAAAGATAATTTGAGTTTTGATTTCAAGTTTGCTGAAATAGATACAGAATGCAGGCTGGTAAATAGGTGGGTTACAAAACAAATACAAGGGAGAAGAAAGTATCTATCTGGCAGCATTTGAAAGGTTGGGGTACCAGTCAACTGAAGATTAATATCTGACAGTATATATCTAGAGGCAATGGAGAGATAAATATAAAACACAGTTCAGAGTCTAAAGAAAACAGCATTCGTTTTTTTTGTTTTTTTTTGTTTTTGTTTTTTTTTGAAACAGGGTCTTGCTCTGTCACCAGGCTGGAGTCAAGTGGCGCAGTCTTGGCTCACTGCAACCTCCGCCTGCAACCTCCGCCTCCTGGGTTCAAGCAGTTCTTCTGCCTCAGCCTCCCAAGTAGCTGGGACCACAGGCGTGTGCCACCACGCCAGTCTAATTTTTGTATTTTTAGTAGAGACTGGGTTTCACCATGCTGGCCAGGATGGTCTCGAACTCTAGACCTCATGATCCACCCACCTCGGACTCCCAAAGTACTGGGATTACAGGTGTGAGCCACCGCGCCCAGCTGAAAACAGCATTTCTTAAAGAATTTACCATCCCATGTATCAAGTGTTTGGTCAACTTTAAACTGAAAACCTAAAATAGAAATAAATCATGTAAACATTAGTCCAATGTTTCCTTATTTTTAACTGGCTCAAAAAAAGCCTAAAGTAAATGAAAACATCTCAGTTTATAAAAATAGTGTGTTCTGTCATTTCACATAATAATTTTTGTAATTTTTACTCATTTTTTATCATTATAAACAAAATCACTTAAAAATAAGATATACTAACATTTTCAATATTATAATTTTTATAGTTTAAAATTTTGTTTTAGTTGAGTGTTGGTGAAGAAGGGCGACCTCATGGAACTTACTCTGACCTAGAAGCTCAGTTTTAATCTTTGTAAAATCTACTTTAGCCATAGAGATAGCACTGTAATATTATAGATAATGATTGTGTGGTGGTGTCAGAAGTTCTTCTGGATGATTTCTTTTTTAAGTACTCCTAGGAGCTGGCCACCATTCACTGCCCAAGACAAGTAATGAAGTAGTCAGTGTTAAATAGACATTAGGTATTTGATGATATTAAGGCCTATTCTCTCTGTCAAACTTGCTCAGACTACTCTAAGGCTATTGAGTTAGAAACTTTTCAAACTAGCATTCTTCACCTTATTGCAACATTTTTATATTTTTAAAACAGTATTTTTAAAACCATAGTTTATTTTTTTATGTTCCAGGTTGAAGTATGATGAAAAATACTGGATATAATGGAATAATATTTGTCATTTTCATCATTGTGTGTGCATTTTCTGGCATATAAAAAGTTCTCATTAAATATTTCTGATTGACTGAATAAATTACTTTCATTCAAATTGACTTTTCATATGCAGGTTGCTTAATCTTTATAACAAAATTGTGCTGTAATTAGTAATAAGGGAGAGAAAGATTAGATTACTTTTCCAAGGTGACCCAACTAGTATGTAGTAAACTAGGACTCAAATGTGTTTTCTTCCAACCATAGGTGCTGATTTGGGAGATGTTTTTACCTTGATCACTTCAAAGCATAGAAGGGTGCTATTTTTGGAGAATCATGGAGAGATCCCAAGGAGATTTTATTTCTTTATTATTATAGGCAGTTGTCAATCTGGAATTTGTTTTCTGAACATATTGCTTTTATTTGACCAGTTTTTTAAACAGAAATACTACTTGACACAGCAACCCCATTACTGCATATATACTCAAAAAATATAAATCATTGTGTCACTAAGACACATGCACACATATGTTCCTTGTAGCACTATTCACAATAGCAAGAACACAGAATCAACCTGAATTCCCATCAGTGGTAGACTGGATGAATAATATACGGTACATATACACCATGGAATATTATGCAGCCATAAAAAATGAGATCATGTCCTTTGCAGGAACATTGATGGAGCTAGAGGCCATTATGCTTACAAAACTAACACAGGAACAGAGAACCAAATACCACATGTTCTCACTTATAAGTGGAAGATAGAAGATGAGAACACATGAACACATAGAAGGAAACAACGTACACTGGGTATATCAGAGGGTGGAGGGTGGAAGAAAGGAAAGGATCAGGAAAAATAACTAATGTATACCAGGCTTAAAAATAACTAATGTGTACCTGGGTGATGAAATAAACTGTGCAACAAACCCCTATGACACAAGTTTATCTATATAGCAAACCTGCACATGTACCCCTGAACTCAAAAGTTAAATTTTAAAAAGATCAGTTTTTATTAACTATTCTATGTTTAAAGACAACTTATATTAAATCTTCTTTAAATGTTAAAAGCTTAACATTTAACTGTATTGATTAGATATGAGAAGTTAAATCTTTGGTTTCTGTGAAATGAGTGTGATATTGACAGCTTTTAATGAGAACCATTAAATTTCCATTTTGCATCTTCAAGAGTTAGAAACATTCAGACAATCAAGGTCTGAGGTCTAGGAGAAGGAGACTATTTGTTGGATGTGTATTTTACCCACTTACTCATTATGCCTTCATTCCTTCTAATGGAAGCCAAATTTTCCTTTGGCATCTGAGCCTTCTTCACACAGCTTTGTGGTTCTGAGTAAGCTACCCTCTTCCTAGCTTCAAGGGTGGATCCCAATTAGTCTAAGTTAATCACCGTCTGAAAATTTTTAAGCAACTGTGGGAAACTTAATATTGTCCATTGAGACTGAATGGAAGGACTTATGGCTGTGGTTCAAAGATTGATTTCTTTCTCCATGGGTAAGATGTGACAGAGGGCTATAACTGTACGTGCTACTCTTTGGTTAGGTATCAGAGCAAGGAGAATCAAGGTCTCTTTGACCTTGTTCTACTTTGTTGGTAGCTTTTAGTTCCCTAGTGGCTTGCCTCACTTCTAGGCTTCTTAAAATGTCAAATAATTAATTACAATATTGAAGCCATTTTGAGCTTGTTTTTTGTTACTTGCAGTTAAAACCAACTTAACTGTCCCTTTCAAAGACATTTCAAGAAGGTTTCACAATAGAAAAAAATGGACAACAAAAGATAATAATTTGTTTACTTGGCTATCTATAGGGATATGTGTAATAAAGTATTAGGCACCACATAGTCACTGGGTTTCAGGTTTGTGTATTTCAGGTACATTTGCATAATTTAAATTTAAAAGGTGTGTGGTTGTGTGTGTTTCAGGTGTATGTTTTGTTTTTTCCATTGGGGAAGTGACTGGTACTTTTTGAACCTACTTCCTTAGAATTATTCTGTAATTGAGCAATGGTATGGTCAAAAATATGATGTTCATTCTATACATAATGGGATTAGGTAGGATGAAAATAATTCTCAATTACATGAGGAGAAGACAATTGAACTTATTTTCTGACGTTTATTCATTCAATAGTTATTTGTTAAGTGACTATTACATACCAGGCAATATTTCGAGCAATGGGAATATAGATTTCAGCAAAACAGAGTTCTTTCTTTCCTGGGGCTTATAAGTTTACATACCTAACATACTGTCATATTACAGTGTTATTATGTCTGTACTGTTCATGTAAGTTTGAAAGTTGTGTAAATAAAAAGCACAAAAGTTCTCTCCTTTCTAAGAATAATTACCTTTTCCAATAATTTGCTTTTTCATCAATAAAAATGGCAGTGTAACTCAGGTTTAATACTGCCCTCAAAGAATACAGCAAATGAGTAACATTAGATAGGCACATTATTTCAAAACATATTAAACCAGGAAACCTTGTTTAGATTTATTTCTATGAAATATGGCAAATTAATGTTTGTAAGAAATATTTTAACAGAGCTTCATAAGAATTCATCAGGAGGCAATCAAGACAGATTGGTATATTTAGCAGTGCATCATAAATAGAGTATTTTTTCTACTTCATCTCAAATAAGCACTGAGAGTGAATGCTTCCAGAGAAGGAAAATTCTTTATGAAGAATAAACAAAGGGAGAAATGAAAGATATTAAAGGTCTTCTTTGGACATTAAACTGTAGTGCAAACAATATTCTATAAATTTTACCAATTTATTTCCAGCTGCACCTGATATGCACAATTTAGGCTTGATGTAAAAAAAATACTCTTGATGATTTTATTGTTCTCATTGTTGAATAATCTTGGGATGTTTTATATTGCAGGGTAATATGGTTTGGCTTTATGTCCCCACCCAAATCTCATCTCAAATTTTAATCCCCCTGTGTTGAGGGAGGGACCTCTAATCCCCGAGTGTAGAGGGAGGGAGGTGACTGGTTCATGGTGTTGGTTTCCCCATACTGTTCTCGTGATAGTGAGTAAGTTCTCATGAGATCTGATGGTTCTGTAAGTGTCTGGCGTTTCCCCTGCTTGAACTTCTCTCTCTTGCTGCCATGTGAAGAAGGTCCTTGCTTCTTCTTTGCCTTCTGCCATGATTTTAAGTTTCCTGAGGTCTCCCCAGCCATGTAGAACTGTGAGCCAATTAAATATTTTCTTTCTATAAATTACCCAGCTTTGGGTCTTTCTTTATAGTAGTGTGAAAACAGGCTAATACATGTGTGTGTACATTTGGGACAATTTACATTTGTGTGTACATTTGGATCTCTCAAAAAGTGATTAGCTATGAGACAGTTACAAATAAAAACAAAATTTTAATATTAACTGAAAATCTGCTTTTTTGTCAATCTTCTCTGAATGAGCCTAAAGCAAATTTGAAGGTATAATAATTCATGTGTTTAAAAACTCAAATGTGTATTTAACTAAAGTTAAAACTTAGTACTTAACCAAATAAATATAGCACATACTCATATTATGTTGTAATATTTTTAAATTACCTAGGGTAGCATTTGGAATTTGTTTTGATACAACTTCTAGTCAATTCTGATCATAAGATCATCATAGGTTATTAAGTAAAATCAAATAATCAAAGTAATAAAGCTTCTAACATTTATGATTATTAAATTACTGACAGTAACAGCATAGTCTGATTTAATCAAGCTAAAATATCATAGTTGGGGTTTTCAGTTGCCCTCTGAACCCCAAATTGATCATTCCCCCTAACTTTCAAAAGGTTTTAGAGGGTAGCAAATGGGAGATAGTAATAATTAAACATTAAAGAAAATATATAATAATGATTAGAAATTTGCTTCTAAGTGCTAGGAACTGTTGTAATCACTTTCCACATATTACAACCTCTTAACTTCCTCTAAAGAAGCAAAGCCAGGAATTGATCAATGGGAATATGACTCAATTCTGTGATGCCCACCATTATTTATATTGCTATAGTCTGTTCAAAACAGTGTTTAAAAAGATGAAAGATCATTGCCCTGTTATTAAATTCATGTCCAAGATGAATCTTGGAGTTTTAATTTTTTAACAATTTACTTACATTTAAATTCTACCAATTTTCCATCAATTTAGAGAGCCTATGAGTGAGTCACTTAATGGTGGAAGAACACTGCATGTATTTCATTTTTTAGCTACTTCTATCATATTTTTCATTTAATTTCCTGCTAAACATGACTCGAAATTAACCCAACAGTATTTTATAAGATTTTATGGAACATTTCTTGTTTTAGTGTTTTATAAACCTTAAATAATAAAGAAGAAAAGGAGTTGAGATATATTATATACATGAAGCCTTTTCCAGGTGTGTGTACTACATATTAAAAGATATATTACATTCAGATTTTCAGCAAGGAAGGTGCTTGTCCATCACCACTATACCAATTTCAGAATAATGATCTCTAGACACATAAAGAGAATGTCCAAGTTTAGGGAGGACCATTATGTTTTGTGTAAAATATAAATAAACTGGGAGCTGGGGCCAAGATGGACCACTAGAAGTAGCAGTGATTAGAGGCTCCCATAGAAAAGAACCACCACTGTTTGAGAATCCTGCATTAGCAACCCAGGTATCCAGGCTCTATCGTCAGGACGGACTAGGAAGCTAGCGTGACCAACGAAGAAGAAGGAAGAGCAGTGTGATATGGTGACCAACCTGAGAGTCACAAGGGGCAGGGGAGCTCCTACTCCCCAGCCAAGTGAGGTGGTGAGTGAGCATGCTACCCAGCCTGGGAAAACATGCTTTTCCGCAACACTGTGAAACCCATGGATTGGAAGTGTCACTTGTGAGCCCACACCACTGGGGCCTAGGGCCCCAACCATGGAATTGCACAGATTCTCAACAGCAACTAAGCTAGAATCTGCTTAAGCCTGCTAGGCTCCCATGGGAAGGGGGAACAAGCATCACAGCTGTGGAGGCCTGCTGTCTTAGCCATCTGAGCTACTTGGGAGAGGGGTGATGGCCAATACTGGGACTGATAGCTACCTATAACACTAAGCTCCCAGGATGCGGGAAGGGCATCAGCCATCTCTATAGCTCCAGGCCACACTTTTCTCCTGCTGGAACCTGGGAGACTAGATGGCTTGGTCCCAGGAGGTATCCCCCACAGCCCAACACACCAGCTGTGGCAGACTGTGGACAGAGTGTCTCTTCAGGCCTGACCTTGACCCATCTTTCCTCACTGGGCAGGACCTCCCTGAAGGAACTCTGACAACTTCTGCCAGGGGCTCAGTAAAGAATTCTGATCTCTCTGGCATGAGCCCCTAGGGGAAGGGATGACCATAGTATCCGGGAGAACTTCTCCAACCTAGCAAGACAAGCGAATATTTAAATTCAGGAAATACAGAGAAGAAAACTAAGTTACTTCATGAGAAGATCAACCCCAAGAAACATACTCTTCAGATTCTCCAAGGTTGCAATGAATGAAAAAAAGTTAAGGGCAGCCAGAGAGAAAGGCCAGGACACCTACAAAGGGAAGCCCATCAGACTAAAAGCAGACCTCTCAGCAGAAACCCTACAAGCTAGAAGAGAGTGGGGGCCAATATTCAACATTCTTAGGGAACAGAATTTTCAACCCAGAATTTCATATCCAGCCAAATTAATCTTCATAAGTGAAGGAGAAATCAAATCCTTTCCAGACAAGCAAATGCAAGGAGAAAAGGGATTTTGTCACCACCAGGCTTGCTTTCAGGAGCTCCTAAATAAAGCACTAAATGTGGAAACTGCTTTCCATGTTTAGTGGTACAAGACACTGCAAAAACACACCAAAATATAAAGTCCAAGGAAACTCTGAGGAAACTGCATCAACTAGTGTGCAAAATAACCAGATAACATCATGATGACAGGATCAAATTTACATATAACAGTATTAATCTTAAATGTAAATAGGCTAAATGCCCTAAATAAAGACACAGACTAGCAAATTGGATAGAGTCAAGACTCATCAGTGTGCTGTATTCAGGAGACCCATCTGATGTGCAAAGTCACACATAGGCTGAAATAAGGGGTTGGAGGAAAATTTTACCAAGCAAATGGAAAGAAAAAAAAAACAGGGGTTGCAATCCTAGTCTCTAACAAACAGACTAAAACAAAGCTCCAACAATACAAAGAAGGCCATTACATAATGGAAAAGGGATAAGTTCAACAAGAAAAGCTAACTATCCCAAATATGTATGCATCCAATACAGGAGCACCCAGATTCATCAAACAAGTTCTTAGAGACCTACAAAGAGACTTAGATTATCACACAATAATAGCGGGAGATTTTAATACCCCACTGTCAATATTAGATCAACAAGACAGAAAATTAACAAAGATATTCAAGACTTGAATTCACCTCTGGATCAAGCTGACCTAGTAGACATCTACAGAGCTCTCTACCCCAAGTCAAGAGAATATACATTCTTTCTAGTGCCACATGACACTTATTCTAAAATTGACCACATAATTGGAAGTAAAACACTCCTCAGCAAATGGAAAAGAACTGAAATCATAATGAACAGTCTCTCAGACCACAGTGCAATCACATTAGAACTCAGGATTAAGAAACTCACTCAAAATCATACAATGACATGGAAATTAAACAAGTTGCTGCTGAATGACTCCTGGGTTAAATAATGGAAATTGTGGCAAAAGTCAAGAAGTTCTTTGAAACTAATGAGAACAGAGAGACAATATACCAGAATCTTTGGGACACAGCTAAAGCAGTGTTCAAAGGGAAATTAATAGCACTAAATGCCCCCATAGGAAAGCTAGAAAGATCTCCAGTCAGCACCCTCATATCACAATTAAAAGAGCTAAAGAAGCAAGAGCAAACAAATCAAAAAGCTAGCAGAATGTCAGAAATAACTAAGATCAGATCAGAACTGAAGGAGATAAAGACACAAAAAACCCTCCAAAATATCAATGAATCCAGGGAGTGGCTTTTTGAAAAAAATAAAAATAAAAAAATACAGAGACTGCTAGCTAGACTAATAGAGAAGAAAAGAGAGAAGAATCAAATAGACACATTAAAATGAAATACAAGCTGTCATCAGAGAATACTATAACCACCTCTATGCAAATCAACTAGAAAGTCAAGAAGAAATGGATAAACACCTGGACACATTCACCCTCCCGAGAATAAACTAGGAAGAAGTTGAATCCCTGAATAGACCAATAAAAGGTTCTGAAATTGAGTCAGTATTAGTAGCCTACCAACAAAATAAAGCCCAGGACCAGATGGATTCACACTGGAATTCTACTAGACATACAAAGAGGAGCTGATACCATTTTTTTTTTGCTTCTTTTTTTTTTTTTTTTGAAAGAAAGAGAGAAAAGAAGAAAGAAAGAGTGAAAGAAAAAAAAAGAATGTAAGAGAGAAAGAAAGAGGAAGAGAGAAAGGGATTCTTGTTCTATTGCCCAGGCTAGAATGCAGTCTAAAAATGGGTATTAAAAACATCTTTTATGCCGATAATTGTGCTTAACAATGGAGACAGGAAGGAATAAGGGATGAAAATAACAAACAAGCAGCCAACGAGTGTTTTACTTAAACCTGTGAAATGCTATGCCATTGCTGAGGAGTGATTTACTTCCAATTATGTGGTCACTTTTAAAATAGGTATAATGTGATACTGAGAAAAATGTATGTTTTGTGGATTTGGGGTGGAGAGATCTGTAAATATTTGTTAAGTTTACTTGTTTCAGGTCTGAGTTCAAGTCCTGGATATCCTTGTTAATTTTCTATCTCGTTGATCTGTTGCATATTGACAGTGTAATGTTAAAGTCTCCCACTATTATTGTGTGGGAGTCTAAGTCTCTTTGTAAGTCATTAAGAACTTGCCTTATGTATCTGGGTATTCCTGTATTGGGTGAGTATATATTTAGGATCATTAGCTCTTCTTGTTGCACTGATCCTTTCACCACCATGTAATGTCCCTCTTTGTTTCTAATGGACTTTGTTGCTTTAAAGTCTGTTTTATCAGAGACGAAAATTGCAGCTTCTGTTTTTTGGTTTTTTTTTTTCCTCTCCATTTGGTTGGTATGTCTTCCTCCATCCCTCTGTTTTGAGTCTTTGTGTATCCTTGCATGTGAGATGGGTCTAGATACAGCATACCGATGGATTTTAGCTTTTTATCCAATTTGCCTGTCTGTGTCTTTT
>CAUYLG010005996.1:0-102530 GCA_963573385.1 Cacajao melanocephalus | reverse complement strand
TTTCTCTCCATTTGGTTGGTATGTCTTCCTCCATCCCTCTGTTTTGAGTCTTTGTGTATCCTTGCATGTGAGATGGGTCTAGCTACAGCATACCGATAGATTTTAGCTTTTTATCCAATTTGCCTGTCTGTGTCTTTTGATTAGGGCATTTAGGCCATTTAAATTTAGGATTCATATTGATATATGTGAGTTTGATCCTGCCATTTAATGCTAGCTGGCTGTTTTGCCCATTAGTTGATGTAGAGTCTTCTTTATGGTGATGCTCTTTACTTTTTGGTATGTTTTTGGAATGGCTGATACTGGTTGTTCCTTTCTATTTGTAGTGCTTCTTTCAGAAGCTCTTGTAAAGCAGGCCTCGTGGTGATGAAATCTCTGAGTTCTTGCTTGTTCTCAAAAAATTTTATTTCTCCTTCACTGATGAAGCTTAGTTTGGCTGGATATGAAATTCTGGGTTGAAAGTTCTTTTCTTTAAGGATGTTGAGTGTTAGTCCCCACTCTCTTCTGGCTTGTAGGGTTTCTGCTGAGAGATCTGCCGTGAGTCTGATGGGCTTCCCTTTGTGGGTAACCCGAAGAATATTTTTAAAGTTATCTTTTTGTAATTAATTTCTAGCTTAATTGCATTGTGGTAAGCAAACATACTCTGTAAAATTTTAATCCTGTAAAAATTGTGTATGATTTTCAACCCTGTGAGATTTGTTGAGACTCACTTTAGAGCCCAGAATATGGTCAATTTTGGTGAATATTCCATGCATCCTTGAAGAGAAAATGTATTCAGCAGTTGTTGGGTGCAGTATTCTGTATATTCTGTATGTATTAAATATATATTCTATATTCTATATAGAAATACAGTTTACTAATTGAATTGTTCAAATCTTCTAAATTTTTGCTGATTTTTTTTGTCTGCTCAATTCTATGTTTCCAAAAGAAATATATGTATATCACAATGTATTAAGATATTGGTTACAGGACTTCTGTACATGCTACATAACAGTGACTTAAACAAGACAGAGAGTTTATTTTCCCTTCATGTAAAAGTCTCAGTAGGTGGGTGAACCAGGAGTGTATGTGTCTCTGCATCTTACTATTATTCAAGAATCCAGGTTATTCTGTCTGTGGCTTCAGCCAGCCCCTACAGGTTTATTCACATCTATCAGATAGAAATAGGCTAATCATTTGCATGACCATTTTCTACCTTATAGATATAAAACGTAAGCTGAGAGCAAAGAGCTTTCTTTTCAGGATATGAGTGGGAAGTAACTTACACACATGTTCATACCTTGTTTCAAGGAGAGCTGGGAGATGTTTTGCCCTTGAGTGGCTGTATTTGTTTTCTACTGCTGCTGTTACAAATTACCACAAACGTAGTGGCTTAAAACAACACGAATTTATTGTTTTACAGTTCTGGAAGTTAGAAGTCTAAAATGGTCTAACTTGGCTAAAACAAACGTGTTGTCAGGGCTGTGCCAACAGCCTTGGAGCCTTCTGGAGGCTCCATGAGAGAATCTGTTTCCTTGCCATTTCCACCTTCTAGAGATCACCTACATTCCATGGCTCATGGCCCCTTCTTCCACCTTCAAGTCCAGCAATGTAGCATATTCAAGTCTCTCTGACTCCAACCTCCTCTTCTGCTTCCCTTTTCCATTTAAAGACCCTTGTGATTATACTGGATCCACCAGGATTATCCAGGATAATTCCTTATTTTAAGGTCAGTTTACTAGCAACTTTAATTCTATCTGCAATCTTAATTCCCCCATGCCAGGCAACATAACACAGTCACAGGTTCCAGGGATTAGAATGTGGCTATCTTTGGGGAACATTAGTGTGCCTACCACACCTGTCCTTCTCAATGTGTCTGCATTTCATTTTTTGCTTTATTATCTCAGAATTTCCAAACTGTGCAGCTTCAAGCATCACTTTCTTACATGACTGCATTGAAGTCAGGAAGAAAAGGACAGGGGGGTAAAGGGCTTTCCTTTTATGGAGAGCAAAGTCTTTCCCAAATGCTTTCCACGTCATTTTTCCTTTATTCTCATTGCTAAGAACTAGATCTCTTGGCCATCTATCCTAGCAACAAATGAGACTGGAAATGTAAGTAGGTAATGAAAAGAGAAGGAGTTGGATTACCATGACTGGTTTTAAAAAGGGAGAACTGCTGTTGGGCAGGCAGTTAATGTTGCCTGCTCAGAAAGCCACCAGCTCCTAAGCTTTAGTCACCTTCCTTCCCATTTTGTAGTTTTCCCGTTCTACTAGCTGGTCATATTTTAACTCATGCTAGCATGCATTTCCCCCCACTCACTATTGGTTATGCTATGAACTTTGTATTGGAGATCTTTCAGATAGCAGTTTTGGATTTTCAAAGATGAATTTTTATAACTCAAGAAAACGAAGGAAATGAGTAAGAAAATTTCTCAAAAAGCCCACTATTTAAAAAAAATAAGTACTCTATTTGAATTTTAAAATACTGGTTTTATAGACTATTGTGCCCACTATGTGGTTAAAAAAACTATTTACAAAAACTCTGGGATTTTCTGTCCCTTGAAACAATACCCCCTTCAGGTTCATGACTTGAGTGATAGAAAGGCTATGAGGTGAGAAGGAAATGTTTTGAGAACATCATCACCAGAAGTTCCTGTTTCAGCATCTTATCCTATAACAACAGTCTATACTTAATGCCTCCTTTCTGCTCCTCTAATTCACTCCTCAACCGACTGCAATCTTCACATTCACTCAAAGCCTTCCCTGAAAACAGTTCTAGAAAAGGGGACTAAAGATCTTTATACTGTTCAATTCGACGAGGGGTTTTAACAAACGGTCCTAGGCAGGGAGGCCCTAGAAGCAGCCCCCGTGGCAGGCTCCTAGGATCTAACCCAGGCAGGAGTGGCCCCTGCTCCTGAAGCTACTGAGGAGGGAGCCTCCAGCCTCTGGGAGACCCTGAAGCACAAAAGGAATGAATTCTGGAGAGAAGCCCAGCCCTGGCTCATTGGGTAACAGGCACTTCCCGTCTGCAGAGAGGATTCAGTGGGATGGTATGTATGAAGCACTTGCCACAGTAGTATCAAGTGCCTATGAAAGGTGAGCTATTTTGTTGCTAGGATTAGTAAATTGATTTCTGATATAAGAAAAGGAGAATCTAGTACTTATGGTCCTTGGCAGTCTTATGTGGGAAAAAATTTAGAAATTTATAATAATCTGTATTCCTCTCCAGCCTTTAGAGGAAAGAGTGTCTCTCTACATCACTGTAGAAAGGTGATCACTGTCACTATAAAGCAGTTCCCTCAGCAGGGAAAATATATTTTGTTAACGGTAATTGGAGCCACATTTTAATACTACTAGAAGTTCAATCTCCTTAGTCCGAGTTCCTGTTAGTGCTCTACAAAACAAAGAATTATTTTAAAATATGTGGGACTATGTGCATGACAGTGTTACAGCAGCCTTGCAAATAATTTGGAAAATTCAATTATGTTTCCATTTATAAAATTATCTTATTAAGCCTTGCCCTCCTTTAGGAGGCATCTATGACCCAAGGAAGGTTTGCAATTTGCCATTCCTGAATGATTTCGTAGGAGGAAACTCACAGTAATAACTGTTTTGCTGTTTCACTCCACAGCCATGATGACTGTTGAATTTTTAAAAAGGTACTGTACTGGGTAGACTTCCTGCTGTTCTGTAAGTAACAAATAAATATCTTCTCTGGAGGAAAGTACCATCATCCTAATTTCTAATTATTTCTACAAGTAACTTTGGTTATAGTCAAAAGTCACAAAACATGTAAGAAAACTAGAATCCTCAAGAAAGAAACAGCAAATGCAACAATTTCATTTGGAAATATCAGATACAGATTACAAAACAATTATGTTTTTATACTATGTTTTTTTCAAAAGAAAGACAATTCAACAAAAGAAAGTTGATAAATGTAATTATACCATATCAATAGAATAAAAAGCAAAAATACATGATCATTTCAATAGACACAGAAAAAAAATTAACCAAAAAGTCAATATCCTTTCATGAGAAAAACAAACCTAGAAATTGAAGGGAACTTCTTTAACCTAATATAGAGCATCTATGAAAACCCACAGCTAGCCAGGTGCAGTGGCTCACACTTTTCACCTCAGCACTTTGGGAGGCCAAGACGGGTGGATCGCTTGATATCAGGAGTTTGAGACCAGCCTGGGCAACGTGGTGAAACCTCGTCTCTACGAACAATACAAAAGCTAGCCAGGCATGGTGGTATGTGCCTTTGGGCCCAGCTACTCAGGAGGCTGAGGTGGAAGGATCACCTGAGCCTGAGGAGGTCGAGGCTGCAATGAGCCATGATTGTACCACTGCACTCCAGCCTGGGAGACCAAGTGAGACCCTGACTCAAAACAACAACAAAACTCTCACAGCTAACATCACATTAAATGCCAAAAATTGGAAAGTTTTCTCCCTAAAATCAGGAATAAGACAAGGATGTCCATTTTTACCACTCCTATTCAACATTGTATTGCAGGTTCTAGCCATGGAAATTGAGCAAGAAAATGAAATTTAAATCACCCTGATTAGAAAGGAAGAAGTAAAGGTATCTTTATTTGCAGATGATATGAATAATACAAAGAACAGTCTACCAGCCTGGGCAACAAAGCAAAACTCATCACTACACGAAAATTAAAAAAATTAGCCAGGCATCATGGCACATGCCTGTAGTATACCCCTACTCAGGAGGCTGCGTGGGAGGACTAAGTTTGAGGCTGGGAAGTCAAGGCTGCAATGAGCTGCGACTGTGTCACTGCACTCCAGCCTGGGCAACAGAGCATGATTCTGTTCCTAAACATAAGAAGAGAAAAATTCTAAAGAAGGTACCACCTGCCTCAGCCTCCCAAAGTGCTGAGATTACAGGTGTGAGCCACTGTGAAGCTGAGGTCAGGAGTTCGAGACCAGCCTGGCCAACATGGTGAAACACCATCTCTACCAAAAATACAAAAAATTAGCCATGCATGGTGGTGTGTGCCTGTAATCCCAGATACTCAGAAGGTTGAGGCAGAAGAATTGCTCCAACCCGGGAGGTGGAGGTTGCAGTGAGCCCAGATTGCACCATTGTGCTCCAGCCTGGGAAACAAGATCAAAACTCCATCTCAAAAAAAAAAAAAAAAGGAAACCATCAAAAGAACTATTAGAACTAAAAAATAATAAACAAGTTCAGCAATTTTGCTTAACCCTTGTAACTGATACAAGATCATTATAAAAAATCAATTGTATTTATATATAGTAGCAATGAATAATCCAAAAATAACATTAGGCATTCCATTTACAATAGCCTCAAAAATAATGAAATACTTAGGAATAAACTTAACAAAATAAGTCAGAAGCTTGTACACTAAAAACTATAAAACATTATTGACAGAAATTAAAGAGACTTTAAAAAACAGAAAGACATTCTATATTTATGGATTGGAAAACATATAATATTAAGGTGGCAATACTTCCCCAACTGATCTACAGATTCAACACAATGCCTATCAAAATCACTGCTGCCTGTTTTAGAAAAAAATGACAAGCTGATTCTAAAATTTATGTGGAAATACAAGGGACCCAGAATAACCAAAACAATCTTGGGAAAGAATAAAGTTGGAGAACCTACACTTCTTGATTTCAAAACTTACGACAAATTCACATTAATCAAAACTATGTGGTACTGGCATAAGGATAGATACACTGATCACCAGAATAACATTGAAAGTCAAGAAATAAACTCATGCTCATGGTCACCTGATTTTTGACAAGGGTGCCAAAACAACACAATGGGTCAGAACGAGTTTTTCAACAAATGATTCTGGGACAACTGGATTTCCATATGGAAAAGGATGAAATTACACCCTTACCACACACCATATACAAAAATTAACTCAAAATGGATCTAAGACCTAACTGCAAGAGCTAAGGCTATAAAATGCTCAGAAAAAAAAAATAGGAATAAATCTTTATGACCTTGGATTGGGCAGTGGTTTCTAAATAGGACACCAAAACACAAACAACTAAAGAAAAAAATTGGACTTCATCAAAATTAAAAACTTCTGTGCTTCTAGGTAACTATCAAAAAAGTGAAAAGACAACCCACTAAGAAGAAGAAAATATTTGCAAATTATATATCTGATAACAGACTAGTATCCAGAGTACACAAAGCACTCTCACAATTGAACAATATAAAGACAAATAGCTCAATTTTAAAATAGACAAAGAATTTGAATAGACATTCTCCAAAGAAATAATATAAATAGATGATAAGCACTTTAAGGTATGCCCAACTTTATTAATCATTAGGGAAATACAAGTCAAAACCACAATGAGCTACCATCTTAAAACCACTAGGATGACTATAATAATAATTTTAAAATAGAAAATAAGTGTTGGAAAGCATGTGGACAAGTTGGAACCCTCATACATTGATGGTGGAAATATAAAACTGTGCAGCCCCTTTGGAGCATAGCTTAGCAGTTCCTTAAAAGGTTAAACAGAGATTTGCCATATGATCCAACAATTCCATTCCTAAGTATATATGCAAAAGTACTGGAAACATATGTTCACACAAAAACTTGAAAACAAATGTTTATAGCAGCATAATTTAGAATGCCCCCAAAGTGGAAATAACCCAAATGTCCATTAACTGATGAATAGACAAAATGTGATATAGCCATACGATGGAATATTATTTAACAACAAAAAGAAATGAAGTACTGATCCATACTACAACATGATGAACCTTGAAAACACTGTGATAAGTGAAAGAAGCCAAAGCCAAAAGGACACATATGGTATGATTCCTTTTATGTGAAATATCCGGCACAGGCAAATCCACAGAGATATAAAGTAGATTAGTGGTGGTCAAGGGCTGGGAGGAGGAGGCAATGGGGAGTAGCTGATCATAGGAACTCATTTGGGGCATGATTAAAATATGCGGTAATTAGATAGCGGTGATAGTTATACAACTTTGTAACTATACTAAAAACCACTGAATCATATACTTCAAAGGGGTGAATTTTTATGGCATGTATATGTTTCCTATTGCTGCTGTAACAAAATATTACAACCTGGCTGGTTTAAAACAAGACAAATTTATTATATTCCAGTTCTGGAGGTCAGAAGTCTGTTATAGGTCTCAATTTGCTAAAATCAAAGCATCAGCAGTGTTGTATTCCAGTCTGGAGCTAACTAGGGAAATGTTTCCTTGCCTTTTCCAGCTTCTAGAGGCTGCCTGCATTCCTGGCTCATGGCCCCTTCCTCCATCTTCCAAGGAAGCAACAGCAGATTGAGTCCTTCTCACATCACATCAATCTGACCCTGTTCTCCTGCCTTTCACTTTTGTGGACCCTTTGATTACATTAGGCCCAACCAGACAACCCAGAATAATCTCTCTATTTCAAGGTCAGCTAGTTGGCATCCTCAATTTCACCTGTAACTTTAATTCACCTTTGCCATGTAGTACAACATATTCACAGGTTCCAGGGATTGGGATGTGGGTATCTTTGGAGGGGCATTATTCTGCTTACTACTGTATGTAACTGGAATTGCTGGATCATACAGTAATTCTATTTTAATTTTTTGAAGAACTACAGTATAGTATTTTAACTCTGCTTTCTTAATTATTTCTAAATAATGGGAAAAAGTCATATTACAAATGTAGAATATATTTTTAAATATTATGATATGTTAATTTAAAAGACAATGTTTTATGTAAATCATTTTTGCATATCAAGCAAAAATTGACAAATTATCTTTTTAGTCCCATGTGGCTTTGAAAAAGTTACATATTGATGTCAAAGATGCTCTCTAGTCAAATTAGGTTGAAAAACACTGTATTAGCTGAAACACTGAATTTGGAGCAAGATAGAGATTGATCAGTGCAGCAAGTGGGTAAGGACAGTTATTTAATTAAGCCGTATTCATTGAGTAGTGACTTACTGTATGTGTGTTTTTGACGGACAGTGCAAAAAAGGAATGAGATATCATCCTAAAAGAGCTTAGGGTCTAGTGGACTAGGGCAGGTGGGGCGGGCGATGGAGAACAGTCTAATACATCCAATAATTAAAGGACAATTATATTCAGAACGTACAATTAGGTACTAAATGTATGATACTACCAAATCCTTCAGGGACACAGAGAAAGAGAAATCACTGCAGGGTAGGGTAACTGGAAGAACTGGAAGAAGCTTCACGATGAAATAAGCTGTGTCTCAAATTTGAGAGGATGAGAGGAGTCACTTAAGGTACATACAAGGTAAACTTCAAGTTTGTGGAAAAACAAAATTAAGAGATTAAAAATTGAAAAATTAAAACTTTATTTCTCAGCATAAGCTCCACCAAGATCAAGACACTTTTGTAAGTGATGATACCAGCCATGTAGTCCATCCCTAAAGAACCTAGGATCCTGGGAATTAAACCATGTCAATGCAGTCTTTTTTACATTATTAACTGAAGAAAAAAATAGGTGCCTTTACAGATTTTTTTTTTAGATTAGAAAATAAAAATTCAGAATGAGCCAAATTAGGACTGTAAGGTGGCTGATGTCTAATGATTTCCCATTGAAACCTGTGCAAAACTGTCCTTGTTTAATGAGAGGAACAAGTAGCAACACTGTTATGGTGGAAAAGGACTCTGGTGATTTCTGGATGTTTTTCTGCTAAAGTTTTGGCTGTCACAAACCACCCTCATAATAAGCAGTGTTATCATTCTTTGACCCTCCAGAAAGTCAACAAGCAAAATTCCTTAAGCATTCCAAAAAACTGTTGTCACAACCTTTGCTCTTAACCAGTCCACTGTTGCTTTGACTGGACCAGTTCCACCTCTTGGTAGCTATTGCTTTGATTGTACTTTGTCTTCAGATTCATACTAGTAAAGCCATGTTTCATCTTCTGTTACAATTCTTCAAAGAAATGCTACTGGATCTCAATCTTATTTGTTTACAATTTCCACTGAAAGCTCTGCTCTTGTCCGCAGTGGATCTGGGAGTGATGATTTTGGCACTCACTGAGTGGAAAGTTTGCTCAACTTTAACTTTTTAGTCAGAATTGTGTAAGCTGAGCCAATTGAGACATCTATGGTGTTGGTTATTGTTTGTGCTGTTAATTGTCAGTCCTCTTCAATTAGGGCACGAACAGGATTATTTTTTCCCCTGCAAGTTGATGTGGATGGTCTGCCCCTGCAGGCTTTATCTTCAACATCATCTTATCCTTCTTAAAGTGATGTATCCATTTGTAAACTGCTGATTTATTTGGCGGCATTGTCCCCATAAACTTTCTGTAAAGCAGCAATGATTTTGCCATTCTTCTATGCAAGCATCACCATAAATTTGATGTTTGTTCTTGCTTCAATTTTAGCAGAATTCATCTTGCTCCGATATGAGTTCTTTTCAAATTGATATTCTTAATGCCTCAAACTAGGTTCTATTCAGACATGTTATGTCAAGTTAGTATGAAATTATTTGCAAAGAAATTTGAAATCCATGCAGACTTTTTCATAATACACATTTTTCATGAACTTTTTGAAGTCTCCCTCAAAGAATACCTTGGGCAAAAGCACAGAGATTCAAATGAGAGTAGGACTCTGACTACTCACTTGTGTACCCTTCTACACATCTTTGAGCACATGTGTACATCAACAAAGAAACTCTAATTTTTTTTCTGTAATAAAATACAACTATCAGCTGGGTGCAGTGACCTATGCCTGTAATCATTTGAATTATGCTGGGGACTATGACTTCCAAACCAGCATAGTTCAAAGTTTCTGACAGAGAAAGAAAAATACTGCAAATGGGTTATTGGTCATGCTCACTTTTACCCCTTGATGCCCAGATCCATGTAATCTGGCTATGGAGAAACAGCATCATATAACGATCTCAGATTCAAAGCATGTACAATATACACTATAAGACAGAAGGGTGTTGTTTTGGAGCTCTGTCTCCCAATTGGCACCATAACTGAGTTTTCAGTAATCCATTCCAACTTTCAGTTAGGCCAGCTGCTTCTAGATGTTGAAGTATGTGGGTGGTAAGACCAATTGATTCCTTCCATAGGCATGAACTCATTGCTATCCTTCATTTGCTGTGAAACGAGCTCCTTGATGAGAAATAATGCTGTGCAGAGTACCAAGATGATGAATAGGGCATTTCCTAAGTACGCAGATAGTAAGGCTAGCTGAAGTAAAACAGGCAGGGAAGTCGAATCCATATTCAGAATACATGTCTATTCCAGTGTTTTCTCTATGAAGAAAATGGTCCAAAGCAATCAACCTCCCACCAGGTGGCTGGCTGGTTCCCAAGGACTAATTGAAGAGCTTAGTGTTGGCCTCTTCAAATGGTGAGGGACCATTTGAAGGCGTTAGTGTTGGCCTCTGCTGTTGACAAAGTAGGTTCACATGGTAGTGTTCGCTAGGTCAGTTTTGGTGAGTGGGGGCGGTCCCTGTTTTTGAGCCCATACATAGCCTCCATCCCTGCCACTGTGTCTACTTTGTTTACAGTCCATTGAGCAAGCACTAAGGGAAGAGATGGACTTATATTCACTGAGAGTGTCATTTTGTCCATCTGATTGTTAGGCACCTCCTCTGCAGTCCATAGCCTTGGCTCACCGGATAGCAGAAAAGTCACTGTTTTGCCATGGTTGTGAAACTTGCCTGAAATCTGCCCTTCAGAACTTACCAGAGGTCTTCCCTCTAGGGTGCAAGAGACAGCCATTCACCGGGAGGCATCTCACTGGAGGCACTCGGCTACAAAACTGCCTAAGAGGATGCAGGAGCAAGCTGCTACAGGGAAGAGCTGTTACTGGATGCTAGAGAAGCTGTGAGCGCCAGACCCAGAAGGGAAGCCCTTCCTCCCGCAACGTCTTTCTAGCGCCTCCTGCTGACAAATTGTAACATCATGCCTACTGCTAAGGAGCGTTTCCTTATTTTTCCTCCTGGGATTTGGTTTATCAAACACTGTTTCTACAATTCAAAATTAAACTAAGAAATTAAATGAACTCTTCCTCACACACAGGTGAATTAATCTTTGCCTTCAAATCTTCTTGCTATGTAATAATTGTCAGAACTTGCAAGAAGTATGTTTTTATTTTATTCTAATCATTTTCTTGAGGGGCGTCAAGATAAAATAGAAGAACAGAGTCAGGAGATACAAGGTCCAAGATGGGTTCTGCCACTTACTATCTGGCTACATTGGGATAAACATTTTCACAGTGGGGGTCTTTAGTTTTGTCATCTAGAAAACGAAGGAGGCAGAACAACTGCTCAGTGCATTTCTTCCAGTTTGCCTATTCTTATCCCAGTTTCCTGCTTCCAGGAAATTTTATGAATGTACTAACTGAGTGATGATTAATTATAGACCACATTCATTTCCATTTCATCTCCTCCACAAGGTACGGCCTTATATTTGCCTGTGGTTATAAATACATCCCATTATAGCCTTATATTCTGTTTACCATATTTTGTTTTGGCCTCTGCCTAGGGGCAGATTCCAAAGGCATCAGGCAGTTGGATAGAAGGATTTGTATATTCAAAATTGTGGCTTGAATCTCTCCACCCAGATATCACTGATGTTGGTTTCCCTGGTGTCATAATCTACCCTCCACCCAGACTTGCCGCCTTTCTTAGGCCCCTTTCCTTTAATGTTTGCCTTAAGGAAATAGATTTAAAAGGCCCATTTCATGTTTCATAGCAGTCACAGGAGGGTGAATTTCAGCACATTGCTAGCTGGCAAAGGCAGTGTGCTGGGTTGAATACCCCCAAAATTTGTGTCCACCTGGAACCTCAGAATGTGACCTTATTGGAAATGTACATTTTTTGCAGATGTAATTAATTAAGATGAGGTCATACCTGACTGTTAGGGTGGGTCCTAAAGACAATGACAGGTGTCTTTTTTTTTTTTTTTTTTTTTAATAGAGATGGGGTTTCACCATGTTGGCCAGGTTGGTCTCAAACTCCTGGCCTCAAGTGATCCACCTGCCTCGGCCTCCCAAAGTGCTAGGATCACAGGCGTGAGCCACCACGCCTGGCCTGACTGGTGTCTTTTTAAAAGATGATATGTGGAACCACACTGAGACACAGAGGGAAGAAGGCCATGTGATGCCGGAGACTGGAATGACGCAGCTGCAAGCCAGGGAATGTCAAAGACTGCCGGCAACAAGCAGGAATCGTACAGACGAGGAAGGCTTCCTCCCTAGAGCCTTCACTGAGGGTATGGCCTTACCAACACCTTGGTTTCAGACTTCTAGCCTCCAGAACCATGTGATAATAAATCCCTGTTGTTTCAAGCCACCAAGTTTGCAGTAATTAGTTACAGTATGAATTTCCTAGGGAGGGAACTAATAAACGAATCACCTCACATATCACTATTTAGTTCTAGTCTATAGAGAACCAACTCAAATATGAATACATGGAGCCCCATGCCTTGGAATAGGGGTGGGGGCAAGACTTCATACGGGACAGTGTGCTGAGCACCCAACCTTATGGCAGACCCTGAAGCTCCAACATGTCTCCTTCTCGTCATGCTTTACTGCCTTCCTAGACATGAATTTTCAGTATTGGATGAAATGTATTCTCTTCATTTCTTCACATTCAAATTGTCATTAAGCCATTATTATTATTATTATTTTCGACATGGAGTCTTGCTCTGTCACCCAGGCTGAAGTGCAGTGGCGCAATCTCAGCTCACCACAACCTCTGCCTCCAGGGTTCAAGTATTTCTCCTACCTCAGCCTCCTGAGTAGTTGGAATCACAGGCATGCTCCACCATGTCCAGCTAATTTTGTGTGTGTGTGTGTGTGTGTGTGTATGTGTGTGTGTGTATGTGTGTGTGTATTTTTAGTAGAGACAGGGTTTCACCATGTTGGTTAGGCTGGTCTCAAATTCCTGACCTCAGGTGATCCACCTACCTTGGCCTCCCAAAGTGCTGGGATTACAGGTGTGAGCCACTGCACCCAGCCCCATTATGCTTTTTATTCCAAAGTAAATCCTCCTCATGGATTATCTGTCTTCTCTGGTAAATACGCCTTTAAATCTGTCTGAATCACCTTCATTAAATTTCAGATTTAACATTTTGACCTCATCCTTCATTTTCTTCCTGTTTACCCTGGGTTCCCATTACAAACATGAATCAAACTTCATATCTTCTTGTTTCCAGTCCACTCTCATAAGCCCATTGCTAGTAGTGAACTGACTCCTTTATCAATTTGTTCCTCTCCTTGTTTTTGTTATGTTTTTATGGAGCATGGACATAGAGAACACAAGGATAAATGAGACGCAGACCCTGCCTAACGTGTACATGAGTGAAATAGACATATCACAGAAGATCCCAAATTTCTGTTGGAGAGAATAGGTGAATGGCAGTGCTAGTCCAGGAGAGAGAAGATACAGGAGAAAAGAGGCAAGCAGAGGGAAAGAGAGGAAGAATTCATGATCAGTGTAGGGTGTCTGTGAAACAAGCAGTTACGTTTAGTAGTAGCAACTCTGTGGAGAGGAGACTCAAAAAAAAAAAAAGTCAGACTCAAGATATAGGTTGGAACTAATTAGTTTAGATATGGCAGTTGAAGCCTTATAGGTGGCAATAGATGAGCTAGCCACAGAGAGCCTATGGCATGAAAAGTGCAGGAACTAAAGGCAGAACAATGGAGAACACTAATAATATGTTAGGTTGCAGAACAAGAGGAACAGCCAGGAGTGTTCAGAAGATGGAGGAGAGAGTTCATTTTCCTTTCTTTCTCCTCCAGCTGCCCAAGATGTCAAATGGAAAGAAGGCCAAGGAGAAGAAGATGGCCCCAGCCCCTGCTGTCTCGAAGAAGCAGGAAGCTAAAAAGGTAGTAAATTCCTTGTTTGAGAAAAGGCCTAAGAATTTTGGCATTGGACAGGACATTCAGCCCAAAAGGACCTCCCTTGCTTTGGCAAATAGCCCAGCTATATCTGGTCTCAGCGGCAAAGGGCTATCTCTTATGAGCAGCTGAAAATGCCTCCTGTGATTAACTAGTTTGCCCAGATCTTGGAGTGCCAATGAGCTCCTTAACTGCTTAGGCTGGCCCACAAGTACAGACCAGAGACAAAGCAAGAGAAGCAGAGGCTGTTGTTGTGGGCTGAGAAGACAGCTGCCAGCAAAGGGGATGTCTCCACTAAGAGGTCACCTGTCCTTTCAGCAGGGTTAACACTGTCACCACCTTGGTGGAGAATGAAAAGCCTCAGCTGGTGGTGACTGCACATGATGTGGATCCTGTAGAGCTGCTGTCTTCCCTCCTGCCCTATGTCATAACATAGGGGGTCCTTACTGCATTATCAAGAGAAAGGCAAGATTGGGGTATCTAGTCCACAGGAAGACCTGTACCACTGTCACCTTCACACTGTCTAACTCAGAAGACAAAGCTTTGACTAAGCTAGAAGAAGCTACCAGGACTAATCACATCAAGTGATTCTCCCATCTCAGCCTCCTGAGTAGCTGGGACTACAGGCATGTGCCACTACACTTGGTTATTTTTTTTGTAGAGATGAGTGGGGTTGCCCTATGTTCCCCAAGCTGGTCTCGAACGTCTGGGCCCAAGTGATCCCCTAGCCTTGTATTTTGTTTTTCTTTTTAATGTTTTAAAACAAATTTTAAAAGTTAACAACCACTTCAATTTTAAAACAATAGGCAAATATAACCCATCAACAGACTGGTCATTGTCAAGATGTATAGCTTGTGTTAGACCCTGCCCTGAGAAAAATGCACATATGCACCTAGAAACACATATTTCAGTAGGTACCCAGCAATGTCCATTAGAGCTTTCTATGCTGATTAAAATGCTCTATACTTGTGCTGTCCATTACGGTATGAGGCTATTGAGCACTTGAACTGTGGCAAGTGTGACTGAGGAATTGAATTTCTAATTTTAATTAATTAAAATTAAGATGTAATTAGCCACAGGTGTCTAGTGGTTACCACATTAGGTACACAAAGAGCTACAGATCATGGGTTAAAATTCCTTTCAAATGCTTGTCTTCTCAAAGATTTTTTTTTTTTGAGACAATTCTTTATTTAGCGAATATGGAGACTCTCCACCTTGGCTGCTGTGGTAGGTTAAAAAAAAATGGCCCCAAATGATATCAGGTCCTGATTCTTGGAACATTTACAAATGTTTACATCACATTTACCAATATTACCTTATTTGGAAAAAGAAACTTTGCAGCTGTGTTTAAATTAAGGGTCTTGAGATGGATAGATTATTCTGGATTATCTGGGTGGGCCCTAAATGCAACCACGTGCATCCTTATGAAAAGGAGGTAGAGGGAGATTTGAAGATGCTGGCCTTGAAGACTGTAGTGATGCAGCCAGAAGCCAAGGAAAGCTGGCAGCCAAAAAACGCTGGAGGAAGAAAGGAATGAATTCTCCTCTTGAGCCTCTAGATGGAGGATTGCCCTGCATGCTGACACTTTAAACCCAGTGAAGTAGGTTTCTGACTTCTGGCCTTCAGAACTATGAGGAAATATATTTCTGTTGTTTTAAACCACCAGATTTGTGATAGTTTGTTGCAGCAGCCACAGGAAACTAATACAGTTGCCCACTGGAATCACTTGGGGAGCTTTGTCTACATTATTTCATTTAATCTTCAGATTATTATGATCCCAATTTTATAATCAGGAAATGAGGATTAGAGAATTTTAGGACTTAACTCACAGTAGCTTGTGACAGAGTTGGGGAGAGAACCCAGGTTTGTCTGTTGACTTTTGGACCTCACTGGATTTCATATACAAGGGAACGAAAAACGTCTAAGAAGAATCCTAAGACTTCTGTCTGGAACATAGAGCTAACAGCAGGGAATCTGGCCTATTGAGGGTGAAAGGAGGAGAAGATGAACTCAATTTGGGATACTTCCTGATATGGTTTGGCTTTGTGTCCCCACCCAAATCTCATTTTGTAGCTCCCATAATTCCCATGTGTTGTGGGAGGGACCTGGTGGGAAGTGATTAAAGCATGGGGGTGGGTCTTTCCCATGCTGTTCTCATGATAGTGAATGGGTTTCATTAGATCTGATGGTTTTAAAAATGGGAGTTTCTCTGCACAAGCTCTTTTTTGCCTGCCACCATCCATGTAATATGTGACTTGCTCCTCTTTGCCTTCTGCCATGATTGTGAGGTCTCGCCAGCCATGTGGAACCATAAGTCCAACTAAACCTCTTTCTTTTGTAAATTGCCCAGTCTCAGGTATATCTTTATCAGCAGCATGAAAACAGACTAATACACTTCCTTAACTGTTTTCCCAGCTTGATACTTCATTCACGTCAAGGGAAAGATAAGCTTCCCTGGTTCCCTCACACAAACTCTCATATCTGTTCCTTGTGTAAAAATAAGCATATTGAAATCTAAGCTGCTGGAACTCTAAATTATTTTAGGGCTTGGAGGAATGTTATTATTGAGCCTGAGTCACATGATAGGCACCTGTAACTTAGGGAGCTATAACCTTCTGTTTCTCTGATTATAGATTAAGCCTTTTCCCTTACCTGCATTGCTTTATAAAATGTTATAAACGGCCAAAAGATTGCAGGGAAGACCCCCTTCCCTCTCCACTGTTGAACTTTATTATAGATACACCTCTGTCTTACCTTTCTCACACAAGGACTTCTTGATTATCACATTGCCTTAAGATCGAATGTTAAATATACTCTTTTAAATTGGAAAGGAAATGAAAACCAACTAGAAAGAAAACAAGCTGCATGGAAAAGAAAACAAACTATAACTAATCAATTTGTTACAGCCTACATTATTGCACTGGAAGAGAAAACAAACTGTAACTAATTAATTTGTTATAGCCTAATTAATTTGTTGTAATCCTGAATAAATTTATTTGTCTTCTTCCTATATAAGCAAGATTTCACTTTTAACTTTAACATTGATCCCATTTCTCTGGAGTCTGTGTGTCCTCGAATGGCTATTCCCAGCTTTTTGCTTGAATAAACTCTTTAAAACTGGACTCTGACCCTTTTGATTATTCCAAGTTGACAAGTGTGTACCCACACTTGGACTCCTAGACATACACCCCATCCACAACTTGCTTGGAAACCATAGTTCCATTGTAGGCAAATTGCTTTTTATTTCTAAATCTAAATTTCTTTTAAAAAAATTTTTATTTTTGTTAACTTTTATTTTAGTTTCACGGGTATGTGTGTAGGCTTGTTATACAGATAAATTGCATGGGGGTTTGGTGTAGATATTATTTGATCACCTAGGTAATAGGCATAGTAGGTAGTTTTTGAATCCTCCCCTCCTCCCACTCAAGCAGGCCCCAATGTCTATTATTCCCCTCTTTGTGTCCATGTGCATTCAATGTTTAGCTCTTACTCATAAGTGAGAACATGCAGTGTTTATAAACCTAAGTTTGTTGTTGTTGTTGTTGTTGTTGTTGTCATTTTTGAGACAGGCTCTCATTCTGTTGCCCGGGTTAGAGTACAGTGGAGTGATCATGGCTCACTGCAGCCTTGACTTCCTGGGCTCAAGTGATCCTCCCATCTCGGCCTCCCAAGTAGCTGAGACTACAGGTGCATAGCATTATGCCCAGCTAATTTTTGTATGTTTTTTTTTTTTGGAGATGGGGTTTTGCCACATTGCCCAGGTTAGTCTCGAACTCCTGGGCTCAAGCAATCCTCCTACCTCGACCTCTTAAAGTGCTGGGATTACAGGCATGAGCCACCATGCTTGGCGAACCTAAATTTCTTAACTTTCTAACACTTTATCCTTTAGAAACAAGGCAGCTGTGTATAATACATCTGCTTCATGCACCTCTGGTCAAGGAAAATAAGGGTTATGTGTGTAGACAGACACAGATCCATGCCCCTAAAAGCTTCTACCCAGGTGGAGAGCAAATATGTTGGGATGAAGGGAGTGGTGAAGGAGAGTACAGAGTGGAGAAATAAATGTCTCTATAATGTCATTGTAGAGTGATTGCCTTCTCCCTTCATTATGTTTAGAAATGGTTCGTAAAAGTCATAGAGATCTTTATACACCTATATAGGGGAAACATTCAGATACAGAGTATGTTTGATATTTATTTTCACATGATCACACAAAATGTCCAATTATGTGCAGAGTTATTGATGACAGTATCCCATTCAGTTTCTGATTCGGTCTATCCAAAACCCCTCAGACGTCCACATAAGCCACTGTCAAACTTACTCATACTCTGTTGTTTAATTTCCCTGAATGACACACTACCCAATCATCTGTTAGCCTTCCATCTAAGCAAGCACCAGCCTCTCAAGTGTTTCCAGAATCTGCCTCCATTCTTGTCTCCTCTGTGCTAGTTCAGACCTCCACCAGCTGCAGCCTGGATCTTTGCAACAGCTTCAGAGTTAGTCACTCTGTCTTGAGTTTTGCCTCCCTTCAGATCTGCCCTTCACGTTGCTACCAGAGAGCCCTACCTGAATTGCAGATGTGCACATGCCACTAAGTTTAAATCTTACTTCATAGCCCTTTACTTGGCCTGTCAAACTCTTTGAAACTAGGCTATTGTTTGCCTCTTCAGCCTCATCCCCAGCCACTCATCTTGGCATACTTTAATCCAGCAAATCTAACACCCCACACTGGTACCTCAATCTCAAACGTATCAACACCAGCTTTCTCCACCAACTCTAATCCCAATCTTTCCCCAGGACCTCCCTTTCTTTGTGCTTTTATAGTATCCTGCAGTTGCCGCCACCAGAACGTTGCCACATTGTTTAGAAAAGCCAGATTACACAACTTTCTCTTTAATTAGTCTACTAGCCCCTAAAGAGCAAGAATCTATATTTTACCATTGAAAATTCCCAGTGTTTACAACTGGTATGTAGTAGGTGCTCACTCTAATAGGACCTTGTTCCTGCTCATTTCTTTCCACTCTACCCCCAAACATTAAAAAAAAAAAATTTAAAACAGCAAACAAAACCTTTTCTTGCTTTACCCAACTGTGAAACTTTTCTAATCAATCTTTTACGTCTGTTCCCTTTTTTGTTGTTGTTGTTTTTAATTTTGGCCTCTGATATCTAGCTGTTTGGTGGACCATACCCATGAATTCATCATCCACGACCTCTTGCCACATCCCACAGTTCCTCCTTCTCCTTGAAGCTTTTGACTGTTGTTCATATTCTCCTTAAATTGTCTCCTGTGACTGCACACCACTGCTAAGCATTATCCTTGTTTCAAATTCTCTACTGCCATGAGTCATTTAACCTACCCTACCCACCAGCACCAGAAACACATTCCCACCTGCACTTTTGGGCTGTTTGCTATTTGTGTTGGCAGCTACCTCAGCAAAAAGTCTTATCCTGTGAAAGCCCCTTGTTTGAAGCAAGAATTTCTTCAAATTTAGTTTCATTGTACACTAATTGGGATCCAGACCTTTCCCTAGTCCCCTAGGGTCATCGACTGAGTAAACCAGCCTCTTTTTTCTTCACTTCAGACTCCAGTACTAACATACTTTTTAGGGGGCCGTCATACCAAAAGGTGTTTTTTGTTGTTGTTATTGTTTATTAATTAGCAAGTGGTTTTCAAGCACCTCTCCCTAATTCCTGTTACATTTTCCAGGAATCTCTAGGGAAAGGGGCTAGAGGAGGAAGCCACTAGGTGGGGCTGTGGTGCATTTAGGCTCAAACTTTATTTTTATATTTTTTTGAGACAGGGTCTCGCTTTGACACCCAGGCTGGAGTGCAGTGGCTCAGCTATGGCACTGCAGCCTCGATCTCCCCAGACCCAGGTGATCCTCACACCTCAGCCTCCCAAGTAGCGGGGACTACATGCCGCGCCTCTACACTCGGCTAATTTTTGTATTTTTCTAGAGATGAAGTTTCGTCATGTTGCCCAGGGTGGTCTCGAACTCTTGGGTTCATGTGATCTGCCCACCTCTACCTCCCAAAGTGCTGGGATTACAGGCATGAGCCACCGCACCTAGCCTCAAACTTATTTTTCAATTCTGTTTAAGATTATCTGAGGAAATACATGCGTATATATTGTGACAAAATTTATGTGAGTCGGTTCTCATCTTTTCAAGGGCCATTGTGTTCTCCTGAGAAAGCACGGGGGTTCCAGATGTCAAACCTGACCCTTAAAACGTCAGTATTTGGAGTGTAACCACTTCAGGAGTGGGAATGGTATTAGGGACTGTACTCAGCGGTACACCGTTCGACCCCCTCTGTAATCCTCGGCAAGTCACAGTACATTTGAGTTTATTTTCTGTAAAATGGGAATAACCTTACTGAGTTATCGGAGTAAATGAATCATGATGTAACGAAAAGTACTTTCCGAAGCAATAATGCTAGCTTATTGAACGCAACACTGAGCAGAACAGCAGGATTCCTACCGGTCGAGCCCCCCGGTCTCTCTCCCAGTCCCAACTGCGGGGCCGCGGCGGCTCGTCTCCGTGACAACGTTCCCGCGTTCCTGGCCCCGCCCCCACCCGCCGCCAGGACCGGAAGCTGCTGCGAAGCGGGCACTTACCTGGTTTCTCCCCGACGGCTCCGGGTCAGCGCTTCCCCGCTGGGAGGTGAGAGCCGAGGCGTCTTGAGGTCCCCCAGGCCGCGGTCAGAAGCGGTGGTCCCCGGGCGGCGGAGCCGGGACGCGGAGAGGCGGCCGCGGACTTCGCGCCACCCCTCCCTCCGCGGGCCCGTGCAGCGCCCTCCACACGCGTCCCAGTTGCCCAGCCCGCTCCCCTCTGCTGCCTCCACCTCGCTTCCTCCCCTTGCGTCTGCGCACCCCTTCCCCTTGTCCTTTTCCGCGGACCCCTGGCGTCTGCCCTCCTAGCTGAACCCGCGCCCCCTGCCGGCCCCACGCGTCGTCCGCCTCTTCGCCCTGGCGGTTCCTAGCCTGGGAGGCGCAGGAGGTCAGGGGACGGTCGGACGCCAGCCCTCCCGGAGCCGCCCCGCCACAGCGGCGGGGAGCCGAGAGCGGCTTCCCCCGCGGAAAGACTCCGGCGTCCCGGGCTTTGGTCGAAGCCTCCCCGCCAGGGACCCCGTCGTGCGATGCCGAGGGTTCCTTCCCTGCTCAGGTTTAGAGCAGATTCTGCACATGCTGAAGTGACAGGGCAGCCACTCTCTTCCAGAGGCTGCTTTAGCCCCGGGGTCCCTCATATATCCGTTAGGGTACCTGACAGCTCCAAACCGGTGACCTCAACCCTTCCGGATTCTTGAGTCTGGTCCCCCAGACTCTTCTGGCCCCATTTCATCTCGGAGCGCAGCTGCCTGCCGCCGCTTCCTCCTCTGCGCTGGGACAAAGCACAGGGGTCACCCCAGGGGCCGCTGCTGCCTTTCTCCTCTTAACCACACAGTGCCATGGATAAGTGTGGACGGCCTGGATTCAGACCCCAGCTTTGCCCTTGGCCAGAGTACCTGGCTTTGCTGTGACTGCTTCTTCGTTTACAAGATGAGAATTAAAATCTAGGGTTTTTATGAGGATTTAACCTTTATTTTTACTAAAGTGTTTAGAACGGTGCTTGGCACATAGTAAATTATATTAATACGTGTATCTGCTATTATTTGTTTCATAGCACATCATTGCATAAAATTGTATCATTAATTTGGTAACAAGCTTTATGAACTCACAGCTTTATACAGGCGCTGCTGTTTCTTTAATACCTAGAACAGTACTTGGTGAAGTGAGAAAATAAATCAAATGGCAGGGTACATAAGGAGGGAAGATAGAGGCGGATGTAAGATTTTTAAAGTAGTAATTATTTATCGAAGCTGTGCAAACACTATCATATACCTGCTACCCAATTTTAAAAATGTGTTTAGGCGGCACGTGGTGCCTCACGCCTGTACTCCCAGCACTTTGGGAGGCCATGGCAGAAGGATCACCTGAGGTCAGGAGCTCGAGACCAGCCTGGCCAACATGATGAAACCCCGTCTCAACTAAAATTACAAAAATTAGCCCCGCGTGGCAGTGGATGTCTGTAATCCCAGCTACTTGGGAGTCTGAGGCAAGAGAGTCACTTGAACCCGGAAGGCGGAGGATGCAGTGAGCCAAGAAGGTGCCACCGCACTCCAGCGTGGGAGAAGGACCCAGACTCTATCTCAAAAAAAAAAAAAAAAAAATGCAGTTAGTTACTGGTGATACTTAAAAGTAAAATGATACGAAATAAAGTGCCATCTTTACCCCTTTCTTGCTAATGAGCTAATAATACTTGAAGAAATCATTGCCTTCACAAGTCACTATGATTGTGATGGAATTGTGAATTGATACAGTCTTTTGCAGGTTTTTTTTTTTTTTAATAATACATAGCAAGACAGAATTTGCTATTTTCCTTTGATCCCCAACAAGCAGATGCCTTGGGACAAGCTTGAAAGAAATAATTTGAAAGGAGAAAAATAACATATTCATAAAGATGTGCCTCCCAGCATTACTTGTAATAGTGAAATTAGAAACAACCTACATTTTTAAAATAAATAAATAAATAATATGGATATGGAAGAAAAATGGAAATACATTCAGATTGAGTAATGTGTGATTGCCTTTATTGTTGTTGTTTTTCTTTCTTTCTTCTTTTTTTTTTTTTTTGTAGAAATGGGGTCCCACTATGTTGCCCAGGCTGGTCTCAAATGCCTGGGCTCAAGTGATCCTCCCACCTCTCACCTTGGCTTCCCAAAGTGCTGGGATTTCAGGCAGGAGCACGGTGCCCAGCTGATTGTCTTTTTGTTTAATGCTTCCTTTAACGTTGAAATGATGTTTTAACAGTAAAACTTGAAAAAACTCACACAAAAGTACTTCCCTCATGAGACTATTTCTTTGAGCTCTTTGTAGCAGGCTAAAAACTGATGGACACTTTGAACTGGCTCCAGAGTCATAGCATTTCCCAGGCTTCCCTTTATCTGGGAGCTTCTATGCAATCCTGGCTGATCTCTTATTGTAATATTCAGTAGCCTTGTGGGCATGGTTTTCAGAATGAATTGTGAATCACTTATGCATATGAATTAATGAGTCTTAGCTGTTTGGTTCTCTTAAAGAAGTATTATTTAAAAGCATGGTTTCTGGCCCAGGAATGGTGGCTCATGCCTGTAATCCCAGCACTTTGGGAAGCCAAGGCAGGTGGATCACCTGAAGTCAGGAGTTCAAGACTAGCCTGGCCAACATGGTGAAACCCCATCTCTACTGAAAATATAAAAATTAGCCGAGGCGTGGAGCTGTAGTCCCAGCTACTTAGGATGCTGAGGCATGAGAATCACTTGAACCCAGGAGGCAGAGGTTGCACTGAGCGGAGATCCCACCACTGCACACCAGGTAACAGAGTGAGACTCCGTCTCAAAAAAATAAAATAAAAAAAGCATGGCTTCTGTTAAGACTATGGTCAGTATTTCCTATACGGTCTTACATTTCTAATCTTAGTTGTTTTGTTCTAAGAAGTATTTGTCTTTTGTCTTCTTTCCGCTTGTTTCTTTAATCATATTTAAGGAGCGTCCATAAGGAGAGCTCCACCTCCTGGAGGATTAAAGCCTAACAGTACTGAGTTATTTGCCTGTCAAAATGCCTACAAAATTGGGAAAGTCATCATCACTCCTAACACAAACTTCAGAAGATTGTGATGGGATTCTGACTGTGAAGATGGAAGAGGAAAAGCAGACCTGTGATCTGGACTCTATCCTCCACTGGAGCAGCAGCTACAGCCCAGAGACCTTCTGCCAGCAGTTCAGGTAGTTTGGCTACCAGGATTCACTTGGGCCCTGGGAGGCTCTTAGAAGGCTCTGGGAACTTTGTCATCTCTGGTTGAGGCCAGAGGTGCACACCAAAGAGTAGAACCTGGAGCTGCTGGTACTGGAGCAGTTCCTGGCCATCCTCCCAAAAAAGCTGCAGGCCTGGGTGCAGAAGCATCGTCCAGAGAATGGAGAGGTAGCTGTGACTATGCTGGAGGATGTGGAAAGAGAGCTTGATGGACCAGAGCAGGTAAGAAGGATGCCTGTGGAGATGAACCACCAGGCTGAATCAAGAGCCCGGGCACATCAATGGGAGTCGAGCTCTCAAACTGTATTCCCACTCAGCACAACTGGATGTTTAGGGGTGAAAGTACTCATGGGTGTCCCAGCAAATAGAAGGTGGCTCTACTTTTTCCCTCCGTTGTCCTGTGTCCAGGATACTTTTTGCATAGTTTCTTCTTTGTTATTTTATCCTCAAGTCCCAACCTGATGGTGTTCTTCAGCCTCAGTTAGGTCTTTTATGGACGAAGGAAGGGCATGATTGCAGAGAAGCTAGCACCTTCAGAAATCACTGAGGAACTGCCAAGTAGCCAGCTCATGCCTGTGAAGAAGTAGCCCCAGGGAGCATCATGGGAGCTTCAGTCCTTAAGACCACATGGTGAGGGGGCAGAATTCAGTTCATGGTGGAAGGTGTGGGGGCCCTCTGCTCACCACACACATCTCAGCTGATTTATGCAAGAGGCCTCAAATCTCGCCCTCTCATCTCCTTCTCACTGTGGGAACTTCTATTATTTATCCTACTAAATGAAGATCTTCAGTATTTTGTTCTTGTTCTTTTTCAGAGGTTCTTATAAAGTCTTCAGATTTTAAATCCTTGACATCATCTCCAGCAGGGTTTTCAAGCCTTTTTAAAGTAGCCCTTTATCTTCAGGCAACCCTTGAGGCCCTTCTGTGGGACCCTAAGGTACACAGTCTAGAGACCACTGATCCTCATCATCATTTCCCATATAACTGCTCAGTTACTGGTGGGATCTAGTAGCAAAATTGCCTATATTGTTGCTAAGGTGACTTTGCTGTCTTACATGCTTTAAATACATTTCTCAGCTTCCTCACATCCTCAACTGGCCTCAACTGCTCTTTGCATCACTTTCTACAAGTGCTCCAAAATAGCTGTGTAGCAATCTGTTCTTCCATTGCAGATACTAAACAAATAAAGAGCTATGGGGCAAAACAAAAACGAAACAAAGAATAAGGGGGTTAGATAAAGGTAAGAAGTGGAAATAAGGCTGTTACAGGCCTTGTAGGCTGGGACTACCTGCTCCTGCTTCAGACAGAGTAGCTGTGTTTTCATCTGTTTTATATATATTGGAACTCAGTGTAAAATTTCATTTGATAAAAGGGCCTGCTACTTTAAACAGAATAGTGGGGATAAGATCTTATTAAATAGAGTGGTAGGAAGGCCTCTCTGATGAAGCAATATTTGAGCAGAGACCCTCCTTCTAAATGATCATCCTGCATAAAACAGGAGCCAGAGATTAAGAGGAAAATCCTACTTAGGAGGATCTCCTCCCCTCTCTTCAGCACTGCTTCCATAGTTCATAGCTGATAGCTAAGCAAGGTTAGAATTTTTCTGAGGGAATTTTTATAAGAAACTATACAAAGAAAATACAGTAATTTAAAAAGAGATTTAGAAAACATTGTTCACCTTTACTTGGCAAGTACTGGCTCTCAAAAAGCTTATACTGGGACACTTAATACCTCCAGTCTAGAAATTGTCTTGGTTTACTTAGAAAAGTGAAAGTCTTTTCAGGAAAAAGTATTTTTCATCAGGAAAGAAAGGGAGACCATCCCAGACTCAGCAGCTTGGTGTGGTAGTGACTACAGAAGTGACCAACCTGAAAGCCAGGTGTGGCAAGAACCACATTCTACCTGTGAATGTCCTCATGGAGCCCTTTCCTACATTTTTCTAAGATTTGTAGAAATTTGAAACAGAATGCAAAGGGTCCAGGATCTTGCAATACAAGGCAGAGAGAATCCGAATCATGTGATAGAATAATATGGCCATTTCTTAAGGCCACAAAATGACTTCTGTGGTACTGAGTCATGTCTTATCAAAGTTTCTGGGAGATAACCTTGTTAATTGCACTAAAGTGCAATTAGTACTTTAGGATTTTAGGATTTTGATAGTAATGACTGATCATTGAGGTCACTTTGGAATATAAACTATTGAAAATGAATTTAAGACATAACCATTTATAAAATGATTTCCACTTAAACTAGTAATAATAAATGAGTATGCCATATGCTATGGTTTGAATGTTTGTCTCCTCCAAAACTCATGTTGAAACTTAATCCCAAGTGTGGCAGTATTGAGAAGTGAGAACTTTGAGAGGTAATTGGATTATGACCCCTGCCCTCATTCATGGATTAGCTCATTCATGGATTAATGAGTTAATGGGTTATCATACGAGTGGAACTGGTAACTTTATAAGAAGACGAAGAAAGGGCTGAGTTAGCATATTAGTGTGATCAGCCCTCTTACCATAAAATGTCCTCTGCTGCCTCAGGACTCTTCAGAGGGTCTCCACCAGCAAGAAGGCTCTCACCAGATGCACCCCTTCACTCTTGACTTCTCAGCCTCAATAAGAAATAAATTCTTTTTATAAATAAATTATTCAAGTTCAGGTATTTTATCCTAGGCAACAGAAAACGGACTGAGACACCACATTTGTGAATACATACAAGAAATAATTTTAAATTCCTTTTGTAATAACTATTTAGACCCATTTGATTTGATTTTTATGTAGCTTTTTTTTTTTAAGTTAGGTTTATTTAGTTTGCTGCAGCAGGAAAGAGAACACCCCATGGAAACTATGTTATTAAGAAGGAATTGGGAAGGGCTTATGTTAAGATTTGAGCTTGTGCTGGGTGATTCTAAGGAGATTGTAGAGACAGCAGGTAGAGCCATTTTAAATTAAATTCTAAAGAGTAAAACAACAACAATTCATAGTTTTCTTACTCAGTATACTACTCCGTCACTGACTGTTCTCCCCAGACCTCCTTTCTCACCCCATCTTTTTTGTTTGGCCTCAGGAGGGCCGAAAGGGTCACTTATCATCAGTACATCTCTGGGTTCCTTTTAATCTTATTTATGTAATTATTTCAGATAAAGCCATCCCCAGTAGTCACAGCCCCAGCCAAGTCATGTCCCCAGACATGTCCAAAACTGTTGTACTTTGCTTTTATAAACTCATTTTAAGCTCCTGTCTTTCAGCAGCTTCAGTTAAAATGCCACCATGAGGATAACTGAAGTGATTTCTTCAGGTAATGCATCCAAATTACACTGGCATTTTCACATCCGAGTTAGCAGTTCTGCTGGAGCTTCAGCACCCTGAGTCATAAGGCCCTCTGCATCAAGCCAGATTTGTGTGCTGCCTGAGTGGCCGCAGCCCATAAGCAGCCACATACATTTCTCATAGACGTTAAAGGTAATACAAAATAATACGACAAACAGCTGTTCAACCAGTAATATCAAATCCATACAGGAGCAAAGATTTTTCATCGATGGGTACTCAGCTACCCTTGATCTTTTGAGGTGCTAGTTATTCTAGTCTATAATCTTCCCTTTATTTGCCTAACTTATATTTTCTTTATTTTCCACATTCCTTTTTGGCCCCTTGGCTTTCTTGAGCTCATTTCTTGGCATAGTTATTGATTCCTTTATGATTATTAAGCTTTTGTTTGTTTATTGATACTCCAGTACTAAATCTTGTTTCTTACTCCCACTACCACATCGAATTCTTCTACTTCTATTTGTCTGTCTGCATCTCCAATCATTCCTTCTTTTTAAGCCCTTTCTTTCCTTCCAGACTTTCCTTAGTCTCTGACATACGTTTTAATCCTTATTCCCTTTTCTGTTTTTTCCATAGAGCTTTGCATCTTTATAGTTTAGTTGACTGCCTCCTCAGTATGTAAACCTTTCTCTTTGTCTTATATAATCTTCTCAATATTATGTCATACACTCTCTATCCTCCATATTGTGTGTTGTTTTATAAATATGCTAGCTAATAATCATGTATATTTCACTTGGATCATTCTCTCTCTTTCCTGTTGACATTTGTTTTTCTATTTCAGATGAAGACATCAAAACTATAATTGTGAAATCTGCTTCAAGGCAAAAGACTTCTTCAGGCATAGAACTGCATTACAGTGCTTCCAACAGCCTTCATATGAACGCCTCCCAGAATTCCACATATAGAAGAACCTATGAACAAGATGGTAAGTTTGAAAGAAGACAAGGAAACCCTTCTTGGTAAAAATAATACAAATGTGATGAATGTGGCAAAATCTTTAGTCAGAGCTCAGCCCTTATTTTACATCAGAGAATCCACAGTGGAGAGAAACCTTATGCATGTGACGAGTGTGCAAAGGCGTTCAGCCAAAGCTCAATTCTGATTCAGCATCGAAGAACCCACACTGGCAAGAAACCCTACAAGTGTCATGACTGCGGCAAAGCCTTTAGTCAGAGCTTGAATCTTTTCAGACATAGGAAAAGAAACATTAGAAAAAAAGTCCCATAAGTATCATGAGGGAATCAAAGCATTTACTCAGAGCTATTTTGGCACAAGGGAAGACACAGGTGCAAACACTTCTTAGTACAAATCAGTGGTCTTAGTTGACACAAGTCTCCTTTCAAGGGTCATACAAGCCATTGGAGAGAAGGTTGAAAATCTTATCTCAGCATTATTTGCTTTTCTGCTTAATAATGCCGTGTCAATCCTGATGTTTCAGATTCCAAAGCTTACTTGAGATTTCCATGGCTATGCAGCCCTTGAAAAGACATTCTCAGACATGTTCTACTATTTTCATTATTAACACATACAGTGAACTAGTATATATCTTTTTAGACAAATACTTTTTTTCCCTTATTGAGAAGGAATGTGTGAGTTACTCAGTGTAAAAATAGATATCCTCCTCCATTTCATAACTTGAGCACTAGAATTCTAAAGACCAAAGATTAAAGCACTCTTAAAAAAAATTCCTGGCTGGATGCAGTGGCTTACACCAGTAATCCTAGCACTTTGGGAGACTAAGGTGGACGTGTTCCTTGAGCTCAGGAGTTCAAGACCAGCCTGGGCAACACAGTGAAACCCCGTCTCTACTAAAATTCAAAAAATTAGCTGGGCATGGCAATGTGCACCTGTAATTCCAGCTACTCAGGAGGCTGAGGCAGGAGAATTGCTTGAAGCCAGAAGACAGAGGTTGCAATGAGCTGAGATCGTGCCACTGCACTTCCAGGCTTAAGTAGCCTGGGAGACAGAGCAAGACGCCATCAAAAAAAAAAAAAAAAAAAAAAAAAATCCTATTTTGTCTTCTGTTACCAGATTGAAAATATGAACATAGGATTGCAGAGGCCCAAAAGAATTTGTACTTCAAGACTAGGCTAACATGTCCCAGGTCACTTTCAGGAGGCAGATAAAGGGCCTTAATCTCTTATGAAAGGTCACAAGAGCCTCTATACTATTCATGATATCAAGTTAATTTCTCGTGTTGGAAAAAAAATCTCATTCACAATGTAATTTGGAAATAATTCAATGGAAACATTAATATGACTGCGTGCCTACAAGGAGTCAGTTAAACATAAGGAATGTTTTCATAACAATATTATTCTATGGGTGCTTCCATAAGGTAGATGATCATCTTAATGTAAAGAAAAAAGGGAGATGAATGAAATTGTCTAACAAGACTGTTAACAAGTGTTGGCAGGTACAGTGTGTGATGGAGAAATGTACCACAGCTTAACTGGAAGAGGAAGCCCTTAACTGCTGATGACAATGCTTCAGTGTTCCCTTTTCTGGACTAAATCAGCTATGAATATGTTACAAGCATCATAAGACAACCTTTTCAGAGTCTTCTGCATTCTTAGTAAGATGAGTTTCTAGACACACTGTTATGAAATGAAACCCTGGATTTTGATGCTCTTGTACATATGAACAAACCACTGAAGTTCAATTTAAAGGGTCCACTGCAGTTCCTTATAAACAATTGTTGAACCTAACCATTATAGTTTATAAGTGTCAAGACAACATTTATGGGATATTTTATTTGGCTTATCTATGGGATGTGAGTAGCTACAATTTTTATATGTATTTAATTCAGCCAGATTCCCTGTTTAAAATTACTGACTCATACATTATTAAAATTATTCTGACAGTATACAAAGAACATAATGATCTCTTTTCCAGAGATTATTGATAAAACTCTGTAATGTTATTACAAGAATACATGTATTATGTTTTCTATGGTGCTATAGTTACCAGTATGGAGGCAAACATCAGAAATCAAAGTCCTTGGAATAGGGAAGAGGCTCATACTCAACTTCTTTGTCTGGTTGGGTTCCTCATAAAGTGTAAAACTCATCAGTCTCAAAAATCCAACCATATCTTAGAGTAACTCCAGAAATTGGCTTAGAGGAGCTTCAGGTATGTGGAATTACCACACTCTGCTTAGTTAGTATGCTGACACATGTAAGATTAGTAGGAGGAGAAATGAATGTAAATTTTATTATAGAATTTTCTGATAGTGATTATGATTTGTAACTTTAGTGAATATGAATATATATTGAGTTCTCTGTATTTCCAGTCATTAAAAATGTAGGATACTTTTTTTATTTGAGGCTCATTCTCTTTGTAATTAAAGAGAGGAACGAACCATCTATTGAAATAACAAATGCTTCAGAGATGTGTATATTGTGAATTACTGCTTAATTACAGAGTTTCTTAGGTTCTATGTGAATAAGATGACAGAATCTAAATCAAGTATTTTGAAGGAAACACTCATCTTCACTTGGTGCTGCCATCAACTTTGTAAGGTTGCATTCTCTTTATTGTGAATAATTTGAATGTCTCCACCAGAAAGTGATGTGAATCATATCATCAAAGTATATGATGAATTTTTAAAGGGTGTTTCTGTGTACTTTGAATTATTTTGCAGTTATGTAGGTATCCTAATACGTTAATGGCACTAGTTTATGTAAAAGGAGAATTAGTTGAGCTAACCTTGATTTTAAAAATTAACATTTTATTAGCACCTCCATTATACTGATTAATTTTCAGGGATAGTAAATACTCCAAAATGAAATTGATATTGATTTATGGATTTCACTTCATCTGGACCTTCAAGATTTAAGGAGTTAAGCTACTCCTTACAACAGCAGCTTAACACAGCAAGCCTTTCTGTGTTAGGAATGCTTCTGGATGCAAAATCCATCTTTGGTGGTTTAAACAAATAGGAATTTTCAACCTGAAATCTGGAAGGTGGGTTGCTGGCTCTCAATCAGCAGCTGGATGACGACTGGTCTAGCTTTACCTCATGTTATTTTGTCCGATTTTCGAGAGAGCTGTGACAGCTCTAGGAACTGGGATTAAGTCAGGAAGAAGAGAAAGCCAGCCATGCTAGGCAAAAGCTTTCCAAAAACCCTACCAAAATCGGGCTTATGTTTCCTTGTTGCCAGTGTGTCTGGTAGGGTAAGCGTTTTCAACCTCTAGAGGGACAGCAGGGCAGACGGGAGTTGAGGATGACATGGGGTTTGCCAACCGTGTTTGCCATACTAATCCTTTGCCACCTTCCTTCTTTTGGGCAAACAACTATGCTTTTGCTTCCTGCATTAAAGGAAAAAAAGGTAAGAACTCTTACAACTTCTTGCTACTAAATTTGCCAAATTATTTACACTTTACCCATCATTTCCTCTCCCTCCTCTGAGAATGAGAGAGGAGTCTCTCCCCTCTGAGCCTCAGCATTCTCACCTCTGAAGGGCCTTAACTGCCAGTCATTCTTCCTCTCTTCTGTTTCTTCACTCTCTGCCTTCCTTCTGCATCCATCCCTTCAACACTTAAATATGCTGTTGTGACCCTACCTCCAAACCTATATTTTTCCAGCTTACACTGGCAAAATTAAAGATGGTGGCTAGTCCCTGAGTGAGGGGAAATTTGTGGCCCTTAACGTTGCCCTCTTCATATGCATTAATCTCTCAATCAAAGTAATCTTGCTAAGGCATACATTTTATCATGTCCTTTCCTTGCCTAAAACATAGGCTTTCCCTTGCTTTTAGGATAAAGTCAGAACTGCTAAACAAGATTTTTAAGGCTCTTTGTGATCTGACCACCACAGCTTACCAGTTCAGCTTCAGCTCTTGCCATTGCCTCCTTTATGCTTCAGCCATTCTGCATTACCAGAAGTCCTTCAGCCTTTGGGCCTTTCCATGTACTCCTTTTGAACTCCTATCTAGCTTTCACATGTTACCTAATTCCTGTGTATTTGTCACGTTTTAGTTTAGGTACCACTTCTTCCTTAACACCCAAAGAGTAGGTTGGGGAGTACCACCACTCTGTTATTTTAATTGCATTATCAGTCTGTTCTTATTTTTACCATTACATTTATCTCATGAAATAAAACATTTTTAAAGTATTAAATTGCAAATATAGCCCTAAGGAAGAGGAAAATAAATGACACCTTGCGATGGAAAAAGTTATGGAGTAGCAAAAAGAAAAATTTTTAAGGCTCTCCTAGTCCTAGGAAGAGTGAGTGAGAAAATGAGAGGATGCCCAGATGTCCTTTCACCTCTGTTGCCCAACCCCTGCAGAATTGTGGAGGGGGTTGGAGGAGAATCAAGGGGAGAGGGCTATGCCCCCTTGCCATTGAGTGCATTGGGAGGAAAACTGTTGAACAAACTGCTGGTGCTCCAACACTGAACTCTCATAAAAATGGCAATTCAGTGTTAGGTAGAGGGCCTCTATCAGCTAGGTGGCTTGGAAGATATATGGCAGTTCTCTGTGCCCAGCAAGAACCTTGGAAAATAGCTGACTATAGAGCTGGTAAGTTGGGATAGTTGAGCAAAGTAACCTTGTGGATCCTGTAGCTAAGAGCTACAGGGACCACCAGATCTTACTGGGGACCTATAGCGCTTCCTAGAAAGAAAGTGAAGGCAAATCACCAAGGAAGAGACATTGGCCTCCAGCCCAACCAAAAGAACAGATGATTTGTTCCTGCAGGTTTGGTGAACAAGCACCACAGCAGACCAGCTGCCCAGAATAGAAACCAGGGAAGATTGGAACAGCAAGCCCACCTAACACCCAATCCATAGCAGCACCTAATCACAGAGAATGTATGCCCCAGCTTCCCAAGCAGATGGCAGAAAAGGGCAGAGTGAGAAATAGCCATGAGAGGGAGTTGAACTTAAAATGGACTGAATAATTCAATTTAATAATTAATAACTAAATATAACAATTTAATTCAGCTCTTTCACCACCTATCCACCCAATGCGGCACGGATTCAAGAAAAAAAGATTATCAGTTATAAAAAATAAACTATATTTTTCTTTGCTTATTTGAGAATCAATGTGATAACCTTCTGCCCTGCTAAATGGAGATTATATCTATTTCTGTATTGACTCCACTATTTCATGCTGCCCGAGAGCATGAGCTGCCTCATTCACTGTTGTTTCCCAAGCATCTGGTACAGTATGTGGTACATAATTGTCACTCAAATACTTGTGGAACAAAAACATTTGAAAATTATATATCTTATATGGGATTACTACCTACAATATATAAAGAACCCCTCCAACTCAACAACAACCAGAAATTTCAAAAATGGTCAAAAGTCATCAATAGACACTTCTCCAAAGAGGATACATAAATGGCCAATAAGCACATGAAAAGATGCTCAACATCATTAATCATTATGGAAATGTAAACCAAAACCCCAGTGAGATACCACTTCACACCTATTAGGATGGTTATTATTTAAAAAAGAAACAGATATTGGAAAAGATGAGGAGAAATTGGGACCCTCGTGCATTGCTGTTGGGAATGTAAAATGGTGTAGCTGCTATGGAAAACAGTTTGGTGGTTCCTCAAAAAGTTAAACGAAATTCTTATATGATCCAGTAATTCCATTTCTATGTAGATCCTCAAAAGATCTGAAAGCAGAGACTCAAACAGGTATCTGTATACCAATGTTCATAGCAGCATTATTTGAAATAACCAAAAGGTAGGAACTACACAAATGACCATCTACATATGAATGGATAAAATTTGGTGTAGACATACAACAGAATATTATTCAGCCATAAAAACAAATGAAATTCTGATACCTGCTACAAGGATGAACCTTGAAAACATTAGGCTAAGTGAAATAAACCAGACGAGAAAGGACACATATGATTCCACTTATTTGAGGTACCTAGAAAAGGCAAATTCATAAAGACATAAAGTCAAATGTGATTCCCAGGAGATAGAGAAAAGGGGGAATGCAAGTTATTGTGGATACATGTTTTCTGTTTAAGATGATGAAAAAGTTCTGAAAACGTAGACTGGTGATAGTTGAATAACATTATGAATGTTCTTAATATCACTGAATTGCACACTTAAAAATGGTTAAAATGATAAATTTTTGTTATGTATATTTTATCACAATGGAAAACAAAAGCATTGGAAGAAACAAAAATGAAGTTGCTTTTGTAAATAATCCCTGCCATAATAAAGCTTATATCCTAGCAAAGAAAAAAAAAAACCCTGTGGAATGAACGTTGTTCAAAAGCAAAGAATCTGAAAGATAAAAATCCAGATACTGCTTGGTGAAAGGACTGGCTGATTATAAGCCCAAATAATGTTTCCTTTGCCACTAAACATTGAGGACAGGAGATGATGAGATTATCCAAGGAGCCCTGAAAGAATATTCAAATGGACCATATAGGCCACAAATCCTGAATGGCTAGGAAATAATATTAAAATTGGTTATAATTTCTTAGATTCAAAATTACTTTCTTGTTTAAAGCTATATGTTTAATTACTTTGCTGATTCCTGAAATTTTGCCCAATGGATGTACCTTATTGTCTGGATGTATTAATCTTAGTTGTCTTTAAATGCTAAATGATTTGTCTTCAACTGAAGGGTCATTTTTATTCAAAGGCAACAATGACATTGAGAGACAGCTTACATAAGATGTGGAACACTAGTGTCAAAGTTAATGATCAACCACATAGACGTTTGCTATCTTTTCCTGCATAGCTTTGCTGGCTCCAGTCTATCCATCTTAGAAGTAGTTGTCGGGATTCTAGGTAGAGTATCTCCAGTTGGACATGTTAACATGCTGCATCAGAACTGGATCAGCCTAATTAACTTAGTTTTTTATTTTCTGGCTATTAGCAGTCTTGTCACCTAGGTGGTTTTACAGTTTGACTTCTCAATATTTTTTCCACCTCAAATGATTCGTCCAAGCCAATCATGATCATCCAGTTCCACCTGTGGGCCAGGCATGGTGGCTTGCGCCTGTAATCCTAGCACTTTGGGAGGCCAAGGCCAGAAGATTGCTTAAGCTCATGAGTTCAAGACCAGCTGGGCAACAAAGCGAGACCCCATCTTTTTAAAAGGGGAAAAAAATAAAAACAATTCCCCCTCCTGCTTTTGGTTTAGAAATGAGTATTTCACCCAATCCAGCCCAATGAGACATCAGGAGACGCCTGCCCCATGGCTTCTGGGAAAAGCTTTCTTCTAAAAAAAAGAGACATACAGATGTTATTGTCCTATTCCCAGATGTTACTATGACTGGTAACAAGGCCAGGAAATGCTGCATCAGCTGGAAGATGAAGCTGACACATGTGGAGGAAAGAGCTATGAAAACTGCAAGATTTTAAGCAGATAAATGTGAACGGAAAAAAATAAAAGAGAAAACTACAGACAAGGAAGACTGAAGCCTTGATGTACCATTCCTTTAAATAGTTATATTAGAAGAAAAGAAATGTTTAACATCAATTATCTAATCATACACCTTAAGAAACTAGGGAAAAAAAAACAAAAAAAGCAATTTAAACCAAGTGGGTGGGAGGGGGGTAGAATGATAAAAATAAGAACAGAGGCTCTGGCTCTAGGGAAGATAGAATAAGCACACTCTACCTAACCCCATCTCTCCCACTAACTGGAAAGCTTGGACAAAATGCATGGAATACCTATCTGAGGCCTCTTCAAAGTAAATGACAGCAAGCAGATTGGGGAAGGAGAGCAGAATTTGAAATCTATTAAACCAGCATTGAATTTACTATCTACCCTCCTTGGCATCTCATTGCCTAGACTCAAAGGCAGCCTGAAACCCAGAAGTGCATACCGAGAATGAATAGAAAGAGTTCCAAGACAAGAGTTCTGTTTCTGGCCTAAGGAACTGTACACTTAAAATGGTCAAAAATGACAAATTTTTATGTTACATATATTTTACCACAGTGAAAAACAAAACTATTAGAAGAAACAAAAATGAAGCTGCTTTAAAAAAAAAATCCCTGCCCTAATAAAGGCCAGAAGTGGGAAATAGGGGTTCTAAGAGTCAGAGAATAGGGAAATCCCATATACAGCATTTATTCCTTTATTTCCCTTCTCTTCTACCCCAGTCTTCAGGCAATACTATGGCAGTAGCAGTGGCATCAGCAGCACTGCAATGGCAGCAGTCTTTGGGAAGGCATCTAATTTAATTTAATTTAATTTACTGATCTATTTATTTTAGAGACAGGGCCTCACTCCATCACCCAGGCTTTGGGAAGGCACTTTAAACTCAGAGGGGGAGAAACACTTTGTTCTGAACAGAGTTGCTTTTCTCTCAGATGCATGGAGCAAATCCCCAAATCCCCATTGCTTTTATCATCTCTGTGTCCTTTGCTGCTTGGACCAGGATACAGAATGCAGTTGGGAGAAGTAAACAGCAGAACTAAACCAGGAAACTAAAACCCCAGCTTTTTAGCTAAAGAACTAGTAAAGGAGGTCCCAGGGAGCCAGAAAAGTGATAAAGTTATTGCAAAGAGGAGTGAGATACCCTAAAGTTTTGTATGAATCCCATCTGCTTGCCTCTAAACTGAGCATGCGTGAAGCTGACCCTAATTGGCACATCATAGGCATTGAGAACTGAGCTACAAGATAGACTATCGCTTAGGCCCCAGATTGGCCACTGGGTGGCACACACAAAGACCCAAATTGAACTGGAAATGTTTGAAACCTGAACTGACATTGGAACTACAGCCCACACAATGTGAATCAGAATTTGCTACCTGACCTTAACTAGGGCAGTTGCCTGTTAAACAAAAATATCAACATTCTTCTTATGACTTAAATAATACCCAGGATCTGACAGCATAATATTGAAAATGTGCAGGACACAATGCAAAATTAGTAGGCACAGAAAGAACCAGGAATATCTCAACTTGCAAGAGAAAAGAAAATCAAGTGATGCCAACACCTAGATGACACAGATGTTAGGATTAACCGAAAAAACTTTAAGGCAAGTTTTATAACCATGCTTTGAAAGTAAGGGTGAATGAATGGAAGGATATATGTCAGGAAAGAAATGGAAGATATAAAGAAGAAATGAATGGAAATTTTTGAAGTGAAAAATACAATCAAAATAAAATATTCACCTGATGGACTCAATGATAGAGGAGTTAGTGATAAATCAATAGAAATTATTGAATCTAAATGACGCAGAAATTAAAAGATTGACAAAGAAAGAAAGAAGATATTGGATTGTACAAGAAAACTACATTCCAGTATCTTCATAAACATAGGCACAAAAATCCTCAACAAAATACTAGCAAATTAAATTCAGCAATGTATAGAAAGGATGAAACATCATGACCAAGTAGGGTTTATCCCAGAACTGTACAGTTGACTTGGTACTAAAAAATCAGTCAAGGTAATTTACCATATTAATAGTCTCAACAGAAAAAGCCACATGGTCATATTAACTGATGCAGGAAAAGTATTTGACAAAATTCAACATCCCATTTGATGAAAGGATGAAAATAACAGAAGGAGGCTTCTTCAAACTTATAAAGGGCATCTACTAAAAAGCTAGAGTTAACATAGTAATTATGAAACGCTGAATGTTTTTCCCTTTAAGATTGAGAACAAAACAAAAAGGATGTCTACTCTGCACTCCTATTCAACATTGTATTAGAAGCCCTAACCAGTACAATAAGGCAAGATATTAAAATTATGCACAGCATGGCATAGTTGTTCATGCCCATAATCCAAGCACTTTGGGATGTCAAAGCAGGAGGATCACTTGAGGCCAGCAGTTTGAGACAAGCCTGGCAACACAGCAAGACCCCATTTCTACAAAAATTTTTAAAAATTAGCCAGATGTGACGGCAACACCTGTACTGCCAGCTACTCAGGAAGCTGAGGTGGGAGGATCACTTGAGCCCAGGAGGTTGAGGCTGCAGTGAACCATGATCCTGCCACCATACTCCAGCCTGGGTGACAAAATGAGAGCCTGTTTCTAATTTTTAAAATTAAAAAAGAAAGTTATGCAGGTTGTTTATTTTAAAAATAAGTGCCCCCAATTTGAGGATAACCTGTATAAAATCCCACTGAATCTACAAAAAACTTCCTAATAATAACAATGGAATTTAACAAGGTTGTAGAATATTATCTTAGTGAGTTTGGGCTGCTATAAGAAAAATACGATAAGCTGACTGGTTTAAACAACAGAAACTTGTTTCTGTATAGGAAGCATGATGCTGGCATCTGTTTAGCTTCTGGGGAGGCCTCAGAAACTTACAATCATGGTAGATGAAGAAGGGGAAGCAGGTACCTCTTATATGGCCGGAGCAGGAGCAAGAGAGAGGTAGGGAGGTGCTACACACTTTTAAACAACCAGATCTCTTGAGAACTCTATCACAAGAAAAGCACCAAGGGGGATGGTGTTAAACCATTCATGAGAACTCACTCCCATGATCCACTAGGCCTCCCACCAGGCCCTACCTCCCACCAGGCCCTACCTCCAATATTGGGGTTCACAATTTGACATGAGATTTGGGCAGGGACACAGATCCAAACCATATCATTCTGTCTCTGGCCCCTCCCAAATCTCATGTCCATCTCACATTGCAAAATACGACAGTGCCTTCCCAACACATCCCCCCAAAAGTCTTAATTCATTCCAGCATTAACCCAAAAGCCCAAAGTCTCATTTGAGACAAGGCTAGACCCTTTCACCTACAAGCCTGTAAAATTAAAAACAAGTTAGTTACAGCCAAGATACAATGAAGGTATAGGCATTGGGTAAATATTCCCATTCTAAAAAAGAGAAGTCCACCAAAAGAAAGGGGCTACAGGCACCATGCAAGCCCAAAATCCAGCAGAGCAATCATTAAATCTTAAAGTGCCAAAATAATCTCTGTTGAATCCACATCCTACATCCAGGGTATGTTGATGCAATGGGTAGACTCCCAAAGCCACAGGGTGGCTTTGCAGGATTCAGTCCCCACAGCTGCTCTCAAGGATTGACAATGAGTGCCTGCGGCTTTTCCAGGTGCAGAGTGCAAGCTGCTGGTGGATCTGCCATTCTAGGGTGTGGAGGATTGTGGCCCTCTTTTCACAGTTCCAATAAGCAGTGCCCCAGTGGGAGTCTGCATGGGGGTTCGAACCCCACATTTCCCCTCTGCACTGCCCTAATAGACGTTCTCCATGAGGGGTCCACCTCTGCAACAATCTTCTGTCTGGACATCCAGGCTTTTCCATATAGCCTCTGAAGTCTAGGTGGAGGCTCCCAAGTGTCAACTCTTGCACTCTGCATTCCCACAGCCTTAACACCATGTGGAAGATGCCAAGTCTTAGGGCTTACACTCTCTGGAGCAGTGGCCCAAGCTGTATCTGGGCCCCTATGTGACATGGCTGGAGTTGGAGTGGCTGGAATGCAGGGAACAGTGTCCCAAGGCTGTATAGGGCAGCAGGGCCCTGGGCCTGGCCCAGGAAACCACTTTGTCCTCCTAGGCCTCCATGCCCATGCTGGATGGGGCTGCACAAACATCTCTGAAATGCCTTCCAGGCCTTTCCTCCATTATCTTGGCTATTAGCACTTGGCTTCTTTATACTTATGCAAATTTATGCAGCCTGCTTGAATTCTTCCTGTAAAAGTGGGTTTTTCTTTTCTACAACATTGTGAGGCTACAAATTTTCCAAACTTTTACTCTGTGCTTCCCTTTTAAATGTAAGTTCCAGCTTCAGCTGATTTCTTTGCTCATGCATATGAGCATAGGTTGTAGAAGCAGCCAGGCCACTCATGAATGCTTTGCTGCTTAGAAGTCTCTTTTACCAGATACTCCAAATTATCATTCTCAAGTTCAAAATTTCACTCCTGGCCTCAAATGATTCTCCCACCTTGGCCACCCAAAGTTCTGGGATTACAGTCATGAGCCACCATGGCCAGCCCAGATTTTTGTCAGTTATCATGAGGCTACAGTAATCAAGCATGTGAGATAACATGCTTGATAATATAACAGATTAGAGAATTCAGAAATATGACCAATTGATTTTTTTATAAAGATGCAAAGGTAGTTCAATGGACATAAAGTGAACTTTTTATCAAATAGAACAATTGGGCAACTCTATGCAAAAAAACAAAACAAAACAAAAAAACACCTTCAACCTATAGTTCATGCCTTATACTAAAATTAATGCAACTAAATCATATATTCAATGTAAAATGTAAAACTATAAAACTCTCAGAAGAAAACATGAGAGAGTCTTCATGGTCTGGTATTAGGTATTATTAGATATGACTGAAAGCACTGAAAAATAGATAAATTGATGTTCACTGGGCTCAGTGGCTCACGCCGGTAATACCAGCACTTTGGGAGGCCAAGGCAGGTGGATCATGAGGTCAGGAGTTCCAGACCAGACTGGCCAACATGGTGAAACCCTGTCTCTACTAAAAAAATATATATATAACAAAAATTAGCTGGGCATGGTGGCTTGTGCCTGTAATCCCAGCTACTTGGGAGGCTGAGGTAGGAGAAATGCTTGAACTGGGACCCGGAAGGCAGAGATTGCAGTGAACCGAGATCACACCACTGCACTCCAGCCTGGGCTACAGAGTAAGACTCCATCTCAGAAGAAAAAAAAATTGATGTTCATAAATATTAACAAGTTTGCTCTGCAAAACACATTATTAAGAGAAGAAAATATAAGCTACACACTCAGAAATATTTTCAAATCACAGATTAGACAAGATTTATATCCAACATAGAATTTCCAAAACTCAATAGTAAGAAAAAAAATTTTAATGGAGAGGAAGACTTGAGCAAACACTTCATAAAAGAGTACTTATGGGTGGCAAAAAGCAGCTGAAAAGTTGTCCAACATCATTAGTCTTTAGAAAAATGCAAATTAAAACCATGATGAAATATGACTACACATATATTAGAATGGCTAAACAACAGCAGCAAAAGACAATACCAAGTGCTGTTAAGGATGGGGAGCAATTGGAGCACTCATGCATTGCTAGTGGTGCAAAATGGTGCAAACACTCTGGAAAACAGTTCAGCAGCTTCCTTGAAAGTTAACCATGTACTTACCATATGACTCACCAATCCCGCTTCTAGATATTTACTCTAGAGAAGTAAAATCTATGTTCATATAAAAACCTGTCCATGAATTTCTTTTTTTTTTTTTTTTGAGATGAGTCTCACTCTGTTGCCCAGGCTGGAGTACAGTGGTGCAATCTCAGCTCACTGCAACCTCTGCCTCCCAGGTTCATGCAATTCTCCTGTCTCAGCCTCCCAAGTAGCTGGGATTACAGGTGCCTGCCACCATGGCTGGCTAATTTTTAAGTAGTGATGGGGTTTTACCATGTTGGCCAGGCTGATCTTGAACTCCTGACCTCAAGTGATCTGCCTGCCTCAGCCTCCCAAGGTGCTGTGATTACAGGCATGAGCCACCGCACCCAGCAGCCTCTGTCCATGAATATTTATAGTAGTTCTATTCATAATCACCCAAATCCAGAAACAACCCCAAAGTCCTTCAGTGGTTGAATGGATAAACAAACTATGATACATAGAAGTCAGCAATAAACTGGAATCGACTATTGATATATGTGACAACATAGATGAATCTCAAAGGTATTATGATGAATGAAAGAAAGAAGCTTTAAGATATTACTTTATGATTCCATTTTCATTACATTCTGGACAAGTCAATACTATTGTGATAGATGACAACTGTGATTGCCATGGATTAGGGATGTGGGGAAGGCGTGAGTACAACTTGATGGAGTTTTATGGAATGATGGAACTATTCTGTATCATGATTTTGGTGGTCGTTTCACAAATCTAAAACTCAGAAATATCTGCCCCCCCAAAGTGCCATATTTTGCTGTCTGTTAATTTTATTAAAAGAGAAGAACTCCATGAATAGAGAACAAAAAATGAAAAAAATAAACAAAGCCAAAAGTTGATTCTTTGAAAAATTAATAAAATTGATAAGCCTCAAGCAAAACTTGAAGTCTTGATTAAGAAAAAAGAAACCAGAAATTAGCGATGTCAGGAATGAAAGAGGGGACATCCCTACAAACAATAAAAAGATATTAAGGAAATATTTAGTATTGTTAGACATTAAAAGATATTAAGGAAATAATTACGAACAACTTTATGCTAATAAATCTGACAACTTAAATGAATTAGATAAATTTCTTCAAAGATAGAAACTACTTCTCCTTATATCTCATTGACCAGAATTGAATCACATACTCATTCCTAGCTGCCAGCAAGGCAAAGCAAGTATCTGCCTAAGGGAAGCAGAGTGGTCACGGATAGCTTAGCTCAATTACAATTTATTGCTTACAGCTAGGTACACTGTTGCCTCACTCCATCCAAAAAATCAGGAGTGTATTAGAAGTAAGGGGAAGCGCTTTGTGCAGGAAACTAACAATGCTTGCCTGTTAGGTTCCCAGTCATTTGCAATCAAAAGACTCCTCATACTGTACACTTACTAGCTAAAATGGAATCTTTAAGCAATGTACTTAAAGTGCCCAGAGGGAGATACTTTTGAGCTGAAGGGAGGGACTGAGAGCTCCAAAGCCTGGAAAAAAATCAGTCTTGGATGGAATCTGATAACACCAAATCTGAAGGTCTACACTTTCCTTCCAATGTGAACACTTTTTTTTTTTTGATCAGGATCTCGCTGTGTCCACAAGGCTGGTGCCATCACAGCTCACTGCATTGTCAATCCCTCAGGCTCAAGAAATACTCCCACCTCAGCCGCCTGAGTAGCTGGGACCAAAGGCACAGGCCACCATGCCCAGCCTGAAAACTTTTCTTGCTGGCTTCCTCCATTTCAAGGTGTCTCTCTTCCCTCTCAGCACACCACCTCATTCAGGAGCCCTTACAGGCATTCTGCTCTTCTCTAGTGTAGTATTTCTACACTGCCTTGTGAATAGTTGTTTTTTTTTTTTTTATTTCCTTAACAAGATGGTAATGTTAAAAGAAGGACTCATACTGGACATGGTGGCTCACACCTGTAATCCCAGCATTTTAGGAGGTGGGAGGATCCCTATAGCCCAGGAGCTCAAGGCTGCAGCAAGCTGTAATCACACCATTGCACTCCAGCCTGGGTAACAGAGTGAGGCCCCATCTCTTTTAAAGGGAAAAACAAAGAAGGAATTATGACTTCATTTTATTTATCTCTATATCCCTGGTAGCCAGGTAGTATATGTCTGGCTGTTTTATTCATTTTAATGAATCAGATGTTTGGTATAAAGGCAAGGCAAGGTTGAAAGATTTGGCTGGTAAAGAAATGAGCCCTTTTTGAATTTAGACATGTTATTATTTATACAGACATTGAAAGCAAATGAAATGCCAGCTCTCCTTGAGCTTTTGTCTCAGATACCAAAATGATGACACCAAAACAGAAGGGGCTGGATGACTACAGTATGTATTGTGAACACCTTGTTGCTGAGGGGTTAATGCCATGCTGCAGCTAAGCCTTGTTATAACCTGCAGCTGTACTCCAAGCGGGTAAGGCAGAATGGCTCATTGGAACCCGGGAAGCAATGAGAAACTGCCTCATGATAGTCTCCTTGGAAGACAAGGAGCTGAGTGGGAAATGGCCTTGAAGTAGCTGTTTACAAGCCTCCTATGTGCTTATCTTCTGGGAGGATCCTAAGGTGTTCTGCCAAGACTCAGATCAGCTGTGTTTCACGCGTTGCCTACGTGGCCTATGTGGATATGCGCAAGGTTGTCAGGCCCTGGTATGAATCTGCTCCCTCCATTCAGATTGCCCAGAGGAACATGATGTTCTATCTTGACTAGATCATTAAGATGGTGTCAAGGGCCATCATTCAGGAAAAATCCCAGAGGACTTCAGAAGGATGGTGTTTCAAAGCAGGTTATTATTGGCCTCTGTCCTCAAAGGAGTAACTTAGTGAGGAAAACCTCACTGTGGTTTCCATTTAGTATTTTAGAAAGAATTAGGAATAATAGAATGGAGGCCAGGCACAGTGGCTCACGCCTGCAATCTAGGAGGCCAAGGCAGGAGGGTCACCTGTGCCCACTTTAGGAGGCCAAGGTAAGAGGGTCACCTGTGCCCAGGAGTTGGAGACCAGCCTGGGAAACATGGGAAGACCTCGTCTGTGAAAAACAAACAAAAAAATTAGCTGGGAATGGTGGAGCACACCTGTTGTTTAAGGATTTGTCAAAAGTGTAAGTCTAGTCTTCCATAAGCATTTCAAGATAAATTATTACAGCATAAAATAGAGGCCTTTACATAGGAGAGTGAAGTGGTCTGATTTGTAATTTTAAATGATCATGTCAGCAGCTATTTTATGATATAAAATGCCCAGTTACTCAAGAGGCTGAGGCGGGAGAATCACTGAGTCCGGGAGGTTGAAGCTGCAGTGAACCAAGACTGTAACACTGCACTACAGCCTGGGTGATGGATGGAGACCCTGTTTCTAAAACAAACAGAATATAATCACAGGAAAAAGGTTCTGTAAAGTTCTGCAACATTTTTAACTTCCCCAAGGTTTCGTTTTGAGATTTATCATTTTTGTCTTCCAACATTAATTAGATGTAAAAACTCTTAAAGATGCCTTCAGTTAGCCTTTACGAATCAGAAAAGAGGGAAAGGTTGGGAAGAGGAGCCAAGCTGCTTACTGGTCCTATCCAAGAAGCAGAATGAAACGGCTGGATTTCTGAAGCTTCCTGCAATGAAGATTGTTAGCAGGGGTTGTAAGAAGAGCTCTGGTCAGAGTGAAAAGCAGTGCAATACCATCAGCTGCTCGCTCACTTGCTCTCTCATTCATGAATCCCGCAGAGTGTGAGGGCACTTTGCGGAGGGCATTTTCCCGAATAAACCAAAAAATCTAAGCCTGAGGATACTGGAACACTTATAGAAGGCTGGACCTACACTTTTGACACGTCCTTAAACAACAGGGCTCCTTTGTGTGGTGTCTGATGCCAGACATGTGACCTAACTAAAGGCAGCAATGTAATCAGCTCACAATTTATTTATTCAACAAATATTTATCGAGTTCTCTATTTACCAAAGGCAGTCAGCATCCTGGGACTAGGATGGGATACTGTGGTGAACAAGACAGACAAGGTCCTTGCCCTTAAAGGACTTACAGACAAAACAAAACAAAAAACAAGTAAATAAATGAAATCACTTCCATCAATAATAGTGCCATGAAGGGTCATGTGCCATGAAAGGCAGGCGGTGAGGCTGAGGATCCTTGGCCACAATGAGCCGAAGAGCTGAGGTGACTGGGGGCGCCAGGGACTGGGGGTGCGGGCAGGCAACAGACCACAGGGGCCTTACAGATCATTATAAAAAGTTTTTATGCCATAAATTATTATGGCATAATTTGGAGGCCTTTAAATAGGGGAGTGAAGTGGTCTGATTTGTAATTTTAAATGATCGCATCAGCAGCTATTTCATGGTATAAAATGCCCAGCTTGAAAATGACCATGCATTTACAAATTCACCGTGACATCACTGCCAAAACTCTAGTCTCTTCTGGTTTTCCTGACAGATAAATTGGTCAGAATTAAGCTCCGTGACATAACTAGTGGGAGCCAAAGATTTGAATCACGTCTTGGTTTCAAATCTTGCTACCCACAAATGAGTTGTGAGCTCTTGTCAAGTTATTTACTGTATTTGTGCCTCAACTATCTCAGCTGTTAAATGGGGATAATGAAGTTCCTACATCATTTATTTGTGAAAAACAAATGGCATGTAAAGCACGACGAGAGCGCCTGACACAATGTAGTAAGCTTTCACAAATACTCGCTTTCATTCCTTCTTGCAGGGGATTACTGAGAGGATCCACAAGATAATGCATGTGAAAGGGCTTGCGAAACTGTAGGGACTATTTTAATGGCAGAGTTCTCTCTTTTTCTTTCTTTTCTTTTAAACGGTCCCGAGGACGCTGGGCGGTTCGAGGAGAGGCGCGAGGCCAAGCGCAGCCTCAATGCGGTCATTGTCGTGGGGCCGCCCCTCCCCCGCCCGGGGCGCTTCTCCATGGCAACGTGGGCTTCACCTCTCCCCGCCTCCTCGGGCCCGCAGACCGGAAGCAGCCCGCGCCGGGGGCTTCTGGGAAAAGGCTTCTTAGCGGCGTTTCTGCGTCTGCCGTGGACAGCGAAGCTGCTGCGATTCCTGAGCCGGAGGTTTGCGCCGGTGTGCGGGGACGTTATGAGAGGGAGGGGGACACCGGGCTACGGTCTGCGGCCGTCTTAGCAGGAGCCGGCGGGGAAGCCTGCTCGGGACCTTCCTCAGCTTCCCGAAAGGCGCGGGGAACAGGCCGCGGTCTCCGCGCCTAGCAGTTGTGGGGCGGGGAGAGGTAGGCGGGAGCGGGTGGTCTGCTTTGGTCTTCGGCATCTGCGGAGAGTCCTCTGACCCGCTGTGTCCTCCGAGACCCTCACCTTTCCCCTCCCCCACTGGCCGGTTTTGTTCTATTTCGAGGCCCTGGCGTATCGCGGAGGGTTCTGGGAGTCGTGTTGGGAGGAGGTGGGAGTGGGGCGGGACTTGCGCGGGGCTGCTGGGATCTGTAGTCTCGCCGGCCGCGGGCGAAAGTGCCATGGTTCCGACGCTGTTGTCGCAGGGTGGCCTTTGGTCATCTGAAATCCGCTGTCCTGAGTGCTGGGAAGAGGGACTAGAGGACGTTGGGCCGGAGTCGGGCTACACAGCGGCTCTGTGCAGCAGTGAGGTGGGCGATCACCTGGGACCAGGTACCCTGCCCAAACGTTGTTGGGACCGTGGGTCTTCCCTCCATGTCCCACAAGTATGCTCTACAACGTTAAAGGAAGAGAAATTTGTGTAGAAATACCTGCACCATTGATAAGCAGGTCTTGGAATAGGAACGAATGAGTGTTGGCTAGACCTTATTTATAAGGCCACCACACTCCAGAATATTCAATTAAACCAGTGTGTATTATTTGTCTGATAAGGCCTTTTCTGATTTCAGTCTTCATCTTCCTTGAGTTACAATAAATTTTTTTAAGTTGTTATTGTTCCGATTCTGGGCCCTGAGTAAATAAATAGAGTAGGTTGAATTGCTCATTGCTAGTATGTGACGGAAACAACAGCACGGGCATGATAGTGCAAATAATAAAGGTCCACGAACAGCACACAGTTTCCCTGAAGGTAGAAGCTGGGGAGTGAGTCATCCAGTGTAAGGACAAGACACTGGACCACTGCAAGAAGTTAAGGTGCTTATGTGAGTGCCTTTTCTTAATATAATTTTCTACGATTAATACCTATCATTAAATATAAATGTACTTATGGTGTGATGGAAAACTGAATATTTACATATTATGTGCAAGATAATTTTTCAAAATTATGTGATGTTTTTCACATGTGATCTTTTCAATATTATGTGATCTGTTAGCAAGTGAACATTTTTTCACATGCATTTTGAGTCCAAGGAGTTCTTAAACACCTTAAAAATATTTAAGTTTTTACAAAACATTTTGTCAAGAAAAATTTTTTAAGCACATAATAATAAAGCGAATCTTCCTTTTGAGTTGACCTGTGTGTGTCAGGAAACACCAGTACTGAATTGCAAATAATGGGTTCCACCGTCAGGCACATTTAGAAAACACTGAAGTAGTCTGGTTCTTAATTGGATTCTTCTGACTATTGACATAGGGTTTGTTGTCTTAGTAGGTCATGATTGGCAAACTTTTTCTTTAAGCAGTCATATATCGTAAATAAGGTCATGAATAACTTACTGATAGTGCTACGGTCCTAGAAATATGTTAGGCTATTTCATCCTTGTGTGAATATCATAGAATGTACTTATACAAACCTAGATGGTGTAGTCTAATACACATTTAGGCTATCTGGTATAGCCTGTTGCACCTAGGCTACAAACCTGTACAACATGTTACTGTACTGAATACTGTAGAGAATTGTAACACAGTGCTAAGTATTTGTGTATCAAAACATAGAAAGGATAGAGTAAAATATGGTATAAAAGGTTTTAAAAAAAAGATATGCCTATACAGGGCACTTACTGTGAATGGAGCTTGCTGGATTGGAAGTTAGTGAGTGAGTGGTGAATTTGGAGGCCTAGGACATTATTGTACACTCCAATAGACTGTATAAACACTGAACACTTAGGCTACACTACATTTATTAAGAAAACATTTTTTTCTTCAATAATTAACCTTAGCTTACTGGAACATTTTCACTTGCGGTCTTTTTTTTTTTCTTTTTTGAGATAGAGTCTTACTCCATCACCCAGGCTGGAGTGCAGTGGCCCGATCTCGGCCCAACACAACCTCTGCTTCGCAGGTTCAAGCAGTTCTGCCTCAGCCTCCTGAGTAGCTGGGATTACAGGCATGCACAACCACGCCCAGCTAATTTTTGTATTTTTAGTAGAGACGGGGTTTCACCATGTTGGTAAGGCTGGTCTCGAACTCCTAACCGCGAGATCCACCTGCCTTGGCCTCCAAAGTGCTGGGATTATAGGTGTGAGCCACCACACCCAGCCAGCTTTTACATGTTTTTTTTTAAACTTTTTTACTCTTTTGTATTTTGCTTAAAAGACAAACACATTGTACAGCTGTACAAATGTATTTATATCCTTATTCTGTAAGCTTTTTGCTATTTTTAAATTTAATTTTTAGAGACAGGATCTCTGTTGCCCAGGCTGGAATGCAGTGGTGCAATCATAGCTCACTGGAACCTTGAACTCCTGGACTTTGGTGATCTTCCTGCCTCAGCCTCCTAAAGTGCTGGAATTACAGGCATGAGCCACTGTACCTGGGCAATTTTTTTATTTTTTTTTTTCTTTTGGAATTTTTTTGTTAAAAGCTAAGACAAACACATACCTAGGCTTACACAGGGTCTGGATTATCAATAGCATTTTCTTATACCTCCACAACTTGTCCCACTGGAAGGTTTTCAGGGGCAGTAACATGCATGGAGCTGTCATCTCCATGATAACAGTGCTTTCTATAATACCTCCTGAAGGACCTGCCTAAAGCCATTTTGCAGTTAACTTTTTTTTTTTAATAAGTAGGAGGAGCACACTCTAAAACAGTATAGTATAAAAAAGTATAGTATAGCAAATACATAAACCAGTAACATAGTTGTTTGTTATTATCAAGTTTTATGTACCATATATAACTGTATGTGCTAAACTGGCAACACAGCAGGTTTGTTTACACCCGCATCACCACAAACATGTGAGTAATACATTGACCTTACAACAGCTGCAGTGTCACTAGGTGAATCTTGAATTTTTCAGCTTCTTTATAATCTTATGGGACCACTGTCATCTATGTGGTCCTTCATTGACCCCAATGTCATTATGTAGTACATGACAGTGTTAGGTGTTTTTAGGCCATCTAGTCTGTTGAAACTACTCAACTCTGCTATTGTAGTGTGAAGTATGAATAAATACAATTATTTATGGAAACAATCATGTTAATTTCATATCATTTTCGCATGTCATGAGGTATTCATTTGATTTTGGGGAGCTTCATTCCCTAAAATATCGTTAGGTATTCATTTAATTTTAGGGAGCTCCATTCTCTAAGGCACTGTGGTGAAGACCACAGCCATTTAAAAATCTGAAAATTATTCTTCATGCAAGTGTTACACAGAAATGGGTAGCAGGCTAGATTTGGCCATGAAGCTGTAGTTTGCCAACTCCGGGTGTAGGTTATTGGTTGAAGGTTGTAATTCAGTCAAAGAACAAGTATCTTTTACTTCTTTTATCAGTGTAAGTCCAAATTCTTAGGATATTTTTGCTCATTTATGTATTTTATATTTCTTGTACCTCAGGAGTGCCGTGAAGAAAACGGGGTATTGCCCTGAGGCTTATATTCTGCCTCAGTTGTCCTTTCCTGAAGTATTATAAATCAGAATGTCTGCACAGTCAGTGGAGGAAGATTCAATACTTATCATCCCAACTCCAGATGAAGAGGAAAAAATTCTGAGAGTGAAGTTGGAGGACGATCCTGATGGTGAAGAGGGATCAAGTATCCCCTGGAACCATCTCCCTGACCCAGAGATTTTCCGACAGCGATTCAGGCAGTTTGGATACCAGGATTCACCTGGGCCCCGTGAGGCTGTGAGCCAGCTCCGAGAACTTTGCCGTCTGTGGCTCAGGCCAGAGACACACACAAAAGAACAAATCTTGGAGCTGGTAGTGCTGGAGCAGTTTGTTGCCATCCTACCCAAAGAGCTACAGACTTGGGTTCGAGATCATCATCCGGAGAATGGAGAGGAGGCAGTGACAGTGCTGGAGGATTTGGAGAGTGAACTTGATGACCCTGGACAACCGGTGAGCTTGCTTCTCTCATTTCCTGGGTCAGAAGCACTGGCATCGCAGTAGGCAAAGCTGCTGAATTAATTCCACTCACCTAAGTTAGAATTATGTTTATGCCTTCTCCGCCATTCCCCTACCACTCCCTGTTATCTGTGCTTCTTTGCCATCTAGGCCTCTGCAATATATGTTTTATGGGGTTTCTCTTACATGTTTTTAGTTCTGATTCTCATTAAAATTCCTTCTCTGAATCAAATCTGTTCCCAGGTTTCTCTCCGTCGACGAAAACGGGAAGTGCTAGTAGAAGACATGGTGTCTCAAGAAGAAGCTCAGGGATTACCAAGTTCTGAGCTTGATGCTGTGGAGAACCAGCTCAAGTGGGCATCCTGGGAGCTCCATTCCTTAAGGCACTGTGGTGAGGACCAGAACTCTGTGTGGGCTATAGGGTGAAATAGAGTGTAGGTCTTTTGTTCAGAACTTTGCTTGCTCTCACTGGTGGGGATGTGGGGGAATCAGATCACTCTCAACCTGATACAAGATCTCGATTTTTTTCTAATTAAGTTGATTTTGCTGGCCTCAGACCTTTTATTCCTAGACATTAACATCTTCAACCTTTTCTTCCCTTTCAGTCTCCTTCCTAAAAAGAGTTGCTCATGTCAGGCTAGCATTTGCTTTACTTTGAGCAAGCACCCACCCATAGACCAGGTCCCTCTATTTTGCATTCAGTATTGTCATCTGTTTTACATCCTTTTACTTTCAATCTCCTGCCTAATTCTATTGGTACAGTAAGCTTACCTGAAGCCTCTTCTAATCTCTTTGTTGTATATCACTGAAGTCTTTCTAAATATTTAACTATTTCTGACTTTCTTCAACTCCTACCTAGAGTCATTTTCTTCTAAGAAGCTTCTTTTGTAGAAATGATATTTGGAGTAATTTTTTTCCTTTGTCTAAGTATTTATGCAAAAAAAAAAAAAAAAAAAGGCTCCTTGGCTATAATATGCTCTAAATGCAGAAAAAACTTTTTTAAAAGCTCATACTTGTATTAATTCACTGAGACCAGTCTTTCTCAATATATTGGCAATTAACCCCATATACTTATGTATCCTTTAATATATCCCAGTATATTCCTAAAACTGCTAGATTGCTTTCTTATGTTTATGTGAACTAAAATGAAATTTCGTTTGACTTTGCTTTGGTAATCATTCCTTGAGGTAGTTGGAGATGATGCTGGGATGCCACTGAATGAGGTCTGAGAAGGTTTTCTTCACATCTGAGGGGACAGTGCCAGCAAATCAGAGCTTTGGGGATTTGGCTTAAGTCTGCTGAAAATCTGCAGTTTTACATGTTTCATGGGCCATTCTGTGCAATAAAGTTTGAGAATCATCATTCTTGATATATGGGACTGATATTTTCAACTTCTCATCATCTGAATTTTAGAATGACTTTTCACCCATAAGTCTCTTCCACACTTGGGAATTTCTGTTTCCTCTGTGCTGTTTGTCTCCACTTAATCTTCACACTCACTCCTCTGTTTTTCAAGTCTCCAAGCCTCACCCCCTCTAATCTTTCAGTCTGTCTCTCTTAGCCTTATCTCCTGACTTTATCTTTTTGTTAATTACTGTTTTCCTCTTTGCTAAAAGCAGTTGCTCACCCTGTATGAACTGTATCTTAACTCCTTAAGGCATGAAGTTTCAGAAAAGTCTTAAATGACACTTGCTGTTATCTCTGCCTGCATGGGAGTGATGGTACCACATGTTGGTAATTCAGGCTTTTCTTTCATTGCACACATTTCACTGAGGCTTAGAAATAACCATTTTTCTTAGTACCATGACAAATACCACACAGGGCAAGCTTCTTTTATTGGAAAACTTTCATTTATTAGGGGCACGTTGAATTTTTATGTCATGTCTTTAGTTAACATAGGCTGCCCCCAGCTTATCATTGGCCCTTCTTGTCAAGACTCCTGTGTTCTGCTTTTAATCTAATATTGACTATGACTTGACTTGTCTTGTTCATTTCAGAAATAGCCACTTTCTGACATATTTTTTTAATGTACATCTTCATATTTTGATGTGATTTCTCATTTTCTCAAAGCAAAAGAATGATTTTCTAATGGCCAATTTTATTTGATTTTTATTTGTACAGTTTTATCCATACCTAGCCACATCACTTTGACTGTCTCCCTAACATCTTATAATCTACTCTTTCTGCCCTGTTTTTTCTGACTACTATTTATAAACCACTTGCCTATATTTTATTCAGATAGAATCTCTTATGTCATGATGTTACTGTTATTTCAGAGTAATTTCACTTTTTTTCTCTTTTGAGAATAGGTCTTAACACCAGTTTCAGAGTGGTTTATAGATGTGTGCAAGCTATTTTAGTTCACTAAAAAAATTTTTTTAGGTTCCTTTTTCCCTGAATAGATAATGAGTGATATTTACATTTTCTGTTTATTTCAGATGATGATGGTAGGACTGAAAATGGAGCACTAGCTCCAAAGCAGGAGCTTCCTTCAGCAGTAGAATCCCATGAAGTTCCTGGCACTCTCAATATGGGTGTTCCTCAAATTTTTAAATACGGAGAAACCTGTTTCCCCAAGGGCAGGTTTGAAAGAAAGAGAAATCCCTCTCGAAAGAAACAACATATATGCGATGAATGTGGAAAACACTTCAGTCAGGGCTCAGCCCTTATTCTTCATCAAAGAATTCACAGTGGGGAGAAACCTTATGGATGTGTTGAGTGTGGGAAAGCATTCAGCCGAAGTTCCATTCTTGTGCAACACCAGAGAGTCCACACTGGAGAAAAACCTTACAAATGTCTTGAATGTGGGAAAGCCTTTAGCCAGAATTCGGGGCTAATTAATCATCAGAGAATCCATACTGGGGAAAAACCTTATGAATGCATTCAGTGTGGGAAATCATATAGTCAAAGCTCAAATCTTTTTAGACATCAGAGAAGACACAATGCAGAAAAACTTCTGAATGTTGTGAAAGTTTAAGAAATTGAAAAAAAAAGAATCAGCACTCAGGTCTTTTTCTTCAGAAATGAAGACAAAATTTAAAATATGAAATGATAAAGAATAGTTTTTTCCCAATTGACTGTCAGAAAATCCACTGGGAAATGTAAAAATCTTCACTCACCATTATGATTTTATCTTGAAAGAAATGGTGTCATACCTGCCTAGAAACTGAAATTTTAAACTTAATTCAGGTCTTAATGCCTAAATTTTCCATGTGATGTTTATAGTCTCTATTACTTTTCCAAATAATGAACTACCTGATTCTTTGTCCCTTTCTTGAAAGTTTCCTTTAAGACAAATAACATTATTTCTGCATTGATCATTGAAGTGTTCTTTACAAGGATACATTACCTTATATATTAAAAGGCAACATAGGAATTACAAAGTCTGAAAACTATTTTAAACCATCTTTTAAAAACCCTTGTTTGCTTTTACCTAATTTGAATATGCATTTGAGAAAAGAAAGGATAAAGGATGGCTAAAAGCCTCAAAATGAGCCATAAGATCTCAGATAAGAAGTGTTGGTAATAAAACATCAAAAAGTGAATGGGACATCTAGATTGGGGAAGATATACAAATACTTTGATCTTAGAATTGATGTGTATCAAGAATTTATCTAAATGTATTCTGCCTGCAGGAAAATTCAAAAGCTACTTATCCTCTATAATTTGGAGTTATCTTACTAACGAAAATAATGTTTTTCCATATATTATTAAAAAGTATACAGCCTAAACAATTTTAAAATAAGGTAGAAATTATAGCACTAGGGAAAATTTTGTAGTGGATGGCAGGGTTAAAGGTCAAATGTAAACATAAGGGTGATGGTCTGTCATGGATTTTAGAAAAAGATATGAAGATCGAATTCATCATTATTTTGCCTTTATCTTTGTTAAGGAAAGAAAATTCCCTAACAGGTGGACAAGTATCAGGTTACCTATTTTTTATTCCTTTGGTACAAAAGGGTTGAACACCAGGCTAAAAAAGCAGCCATGCATTTATTATTAAACATTTTCTACCGACAAGGCACTGTGCTAGGTACTGTAATCCTACCATAAATAGGTAGGTATTTCTTCCACTGTAAATCTTAGGGGTTTGGTACAAAGCTGTTTTATGTGAGTTAGCCTCTTCCCCTTGTCTGAGCATTCCCCAGGGGAGGTCACCTGTAAGGTTCCCAGAACTGTAGTTCTCTTATCAGGGTTTTGTATTTGGAGGGGGAGGAGAACTTGGCTCAAAGAGCTAGCCGACTCTCCAGTGTTCTTCAGAGGTGAGTCCACAATACTCTATCACAATTTGGAAGTTTGTAAATCATTTTAAAGAACTAATCAATCTCTAATAGCATTGAGGTTGTACCTACATGTTAAGTTGAATGAACTGTTCTATTTAAAAAATTAAACAACTAGACTATTAACAGCTAGTTTATTAACTATCCTATCAATTGAATTATTTTTTTTTAATTTTCAGTCTTAACACATTTTTTAAAAATGTATTAAAGTAATACATTGTAGTAGTAGGATTATATACTCCTTGGCTGAGAATCCCAAGTACTGTGGTTCTACTGTTTAGTGGAAAACTCTGGAAGTTAAAATGTAGAATATGAGAGAAGGCTTTTCTATAATGGGCATCATTGTGTGGAAAATGACCCATGTGAATACAAATACTTCCTAGTTCAGAGATTTTGGTTATATCTGGTGCTAGGATCAAGTTTAAAAATGGAAGGTGAGATTTTGCATGAGCCTATTAAAAAGCATAGTAATAAATGCAAGGCCAGCTGGTGGAGAAGTGAGGCAGAATGGAGCTTGTTTATAGGTTTTCTGATAACAATTATAAGAAATGTGCTTTATAGATTAAGATTTATTGAAGTATAAATATGTAGTAATGATATAATGTATTTTAAGTTATACAAGAAAATGTAGGGACTTTCGTTTGGGTCTTTTTGTGGCTAAGGGGAAACAAGTCAATGTCCAATAAAGCTATAAACTCCTCTGCTCTAAGATAAATGATGAGTTGATTTATTTATTTATAACTGGCTTCTTTCCAAGTAGGTTTTGAGGTGGCATATTTGGAAGACAGCTGGGATGACAGAATTCTTGTATCAGAGTAGGTAAGAAGGGAGCAACTTCTCATTGGCTGTTATGTCATGCTTTTTAAGATCGTATATACCAGGAAGCTTCCCTGTGGTAGATTCGTCATAAATGCCAAAGATACTTGGTAATGTGAGTGTAGAAAAAGTAGTATTAGGGTTGGCACATACTGTTTTTGTCTTGCCAACTCTAATATCTGTGCGTTGTTCAGAAAGGATTCTGAGACAAAAGCTCTGTGGGGAAAAGGGACTGGACCAAAAAAAAAAACAGAACTGGATGGTGGCACACAAGAGGAAATAAGATGTGTACTTTCTATCTCTGGTTAGGCTTAGTCCCCACTAGGCAAATAGATTTTAAATAACTATGTAGTAATTTTTAAATTCCATCCACACATTCATTTACGCCCACACAGATAATCATAGAAATTTGGGGGAGTGCCTAGTTTCTGATGAAGTGGTGATGTGGCAATTGCCAAGCAGTGGCATAGCCAGAACATCTGTTTGGTTTGCAAATGAGCAGTCATTTTAGGTCATGCAGACTGCTGATATCTGCCCAGTAGCCACTGAGCATTTGCTGGGTTTTTTTCTGTCTTTCTTGGAGGTTAAGCTCCCTATGGTCATACCCAGTTGGTAGTTGATCTTTAGCAATATGTCTCATATTCATGGAAATTGAAGGGAGGGTTACATGTATTGAAATAATCTGCATGCTAGGCATTGGAGTTGACACTATACCTGTCTCAGTTACATTTGTAGACTAGGAAAGCAAGATTTAGAGATCATGTGACTTGCATGTCGCTGATTAGAGATAAAACTCAGATGTGGCTGGTTTGGTAGACTCCAGGGACATATGCACCATGCCATGGGTGGTGACTATTAAACCTTGATAAATTTGTGTTTATGGTTAACAAATGTGAAAGCTATTAAACATTGCTGGTTTGAATTTTTTACAGTACAGAAATGTAAAATGAAAAAAGGATATTTCCTTTCACAGTGTTACCCAGAACTCATGGTAATTTGGTTTGTTGTTGTTCCAGATTTAGGCATATACTTATTTAATCAAAAATGTGTTAATAACTGACACCTGTGGTTGCTGTGACAGGCACTGTTTGACACGCTTTATCATGGATTAACTCTTAATCCTCAGCTACCATATAAAGTAGGAATAACCCCATTTCACATGCACTACACTGAGACTTGCCTCCTCTCCCCCTACATTGATGAAGACATTCTTTTTTCATAACTATATAGTTTGTTGCACGAATATCAACCCTATGGCTTGATAATTAGGTTCATTATAGATAAAGGTATAGTTAACATTCCTGTACATGTATTTTGCTACTGGTGTGGGTATTTCTTTAGGATGAGTAACTAGAAATTTATTGGATCAGAATGTACATTGGCAATTTTGAGGAATACTACCAAAAAGATTTTATCAATTTACAACTCCATCATTAGTAAGAGGACCTGTTTGTCTATTGTCCTGCCAACGCTGAATCCTTAAAAATTTTTGCCAATCTGATAGGCAAAATTTCTTTCTTTGAATATTAATGAGGAGGAACATCTTTTCATGTTTCTTGACCATTTGCATTTCCTATTATGAACTGCTTTTGCCCATTTTTCTTTTTTAATTATGAAAGTCTAGTGACTATCCTCTCATTGTATAAAACATAATAACACAACTTTGAATAGAGAGACCCTTTTCTCCAATGCTGCCAATCACATTCCACTTACCACAGTTTAACATACATCCTCTAGTCACCGTTCCATACAAATGTATATACACATAAAAACACTTTTTACATAAATAGGATCTCATATTCTGGAGCTTGCTTTTTTAAATTTTGGTCTCAAAATCAGATAACAGGTCTTCAAATTTCTTTAATGGTTGAATAGGATTGAATATTATGAAAATGCCATTATTTAACTATTCCCTTAATTTTTTTTTCCTCTCACTATTACATTGCCAAAGTAAACATCCTATTCAGATGTCTTTGTGCATGCGTGTGAATATTTCTTTAGGCTGGAGTCCAGTAAGGTGGATTGTTGGGTCAAAGAGTTTGTTCTCTATCCACCTTTAGTCTTCCCAAAGGCCTTCGTAACTGTATATTCACCAACTGTATGGATAGTATTCATTTCCTCATATAACCATACCTCCACTTCATAGTTTTTATTTGTTGGGCTAAAAAGAAAAAAGAATCCTTTCTTATTTTGCATTTCCCTGTTACCAAAAATGGTGAGATTGGGGTTATTTTCATGATTATTGGCCATTTATAGTTTTACTGTGGATTGTTTGTATGTTTTACCTGCTTTCTATTGGGTTATGTGTGGATATCTTGTTTTTGTTTGTTCAGCATCTCTTTCCCCATCTTCTGGTAACACAACCCTTATTTATTTGTGGGGAACCCATTCTCTGTGGTTTAGGTGAGCACATGACCAGGCCTGGCCTCTTGAGTCCCACAGCTTCCTAGCCACGGTGATTAAAGAATGGGTATATAACTTAAGCCAGGCTAAGGAGAGCCCTCAACAGAACTTCTGCTGGAACTACTAGAAAGAAGGCTTTATGGTGATCCCAGGAACCAAGGACCATGTAAGCCTGAATTTGTGCCATGTGGAGAGAGTCTGTCTGAGGAGAAACTTGGATGCCAGCAGAAATGGAAAGAGAACTAAGTTCCGATGTCATTTTTCTGGAGGCCCTAGATCCAGCTGTGCCTAAAGCCTGCCCTACCTCCGGACTTTAAAGTTTTGTGAGCCAATAAAGTCCCTTTCTTGTTTAAGATAATTGAATTGGGTTTCTGTTCTAATTAATATAGGTTATTTGTATTTTCTTATTGATTTGTAGAAAACCTTTGTAATTTTAAATTTTAGACTTTATGCACTATATAAGTTAATAAAATTAGCATGGCCTTCCATGATCTGGCCTCTGTCAACTTTTGCCATTTGTTACTCTCCCTATAACACATACCACACACATACACTTTACATTCCAATCGTAACCAAATATTGATGTTTGGAATGTCTGGATGAACAGCTTTTTACACAATTTCCTCTTTGGCAGTTCTTTTCTCCTTCTTCCTCTAGACGCATTAACCTGCAGCTTAAGACTAGGGGTTACACTGCTGAGTGCCATACCCATCTGCTACCATTGTTCTTGGGGCCTGCCCCTCAAGCATCCGCTGTATGCAACCCTTGGAGCCCTTCCAATGACCTCCATCCCCACTCTGTGGTTCTCTGGCTCTTGGTTTCATTCTCAGACCTGTGGACTCAACTCAAGACCTGAATGAACACAGATCAGAGCAGCCTCACCCTGTGGGCTCTTGTCTACGGCAGGAAATGTAGCAATGTTCTATGTCACCTGGCACCTCTGATTAATCACATCTCCCAAGATGGAGTTTTCAAAGAGATGTCTTTCAAAATTGAGCAAAACATTTTGCAAGCTTTTATCAATACATTTAAATGCCTACTCTGGGTCAGGTACTGTTCTGGGATTTATATCTGCTGCTCGTGTGTGTGAAAAACTATACATGGCAGTGGAAAACCAGCAGTAAATGAGAAACAGTTTTTTAAAAAGAGCATATTGTATGTCATATGGTGGCAAGTAGTTAAGGAGAAAATAAATCAGGAAAGAGATACAAAATGTCAAGAAGGAAAGATACTGCAATTTAGATAGGTTAGCCAGGGAAGGTTTCACTGAGAAAGTGACATTGGAGAAAAGAAAGATAGTATAAGGAAGCAAGCCATGAGACTGGAGAACATTCCAGGCATGGAAACAGCAATTGCAAAGCAACTTGATGCGGGTGCAACGCCACATTTGTTCAAGAAAGCAAAGAGGCAAGTATGGCTAGAGCAGAATGAACGTGAGGGGGAGTAGGTGAAGCCAAAAAGATAAATGTGACAGTGGCAGGGAGAAGCTGGATCATGGAGGACCTGGTTAACTATTGATAGAACTTTTCTTTTAACGTAATGGGCGACCATTAGAGGTTTTGAGCAAATGAGTAATGTGACAAGGTGCTGAGAACAGCTGAACAAAACAAAATCTGCATCTAGTTTATCTAAATTCTTAAAATGTTACTTTACATATTTTCTTATAAAGGTAATAGGAAAAGTTTAGAAATAAAAATCAATCAACCAAAAGGTCACCCAAGTCCATAATCCTAATAACATCCCATTAACATCTTTTGTTCTCTACACGCCTATATAAGTGTTCTAACAAACATCTATATACCTCTCCCCATCTATATATTACACCATTATTTACAATAAATATTTAGAAAGCAAAAAATCTGTGTCTATATGTTGGTTTGTTAACCTTACGGCTTCCTTCTTTCCTCTGAACTTTAGATCAACTGCTGCCTAAGGCTAATCTCTCCACTGGATCCAAGCCGTTTTCTCACACCTACTCAAAGACATAATAATCCTCACCTTTTTCACATTATCAGTTTTTTCTGTCTTATGAACTTGTCTAATTAACATACAGATATGCTGTTTTTATCACTCACACAAAAACTTTCAGGCCAAGATGGAGTACAGGGCTCAGATCTGCCTGAACAAATATCATACAAAATACAGCAAACATAGGCAAAGAATGGGAAGATAGGATTCATGAGAGAAAAAAAAAGCAGCAAACTTGAATTGCCCATTTACTTGCCGGGGGAGAGGTTCCAGGCCACAGCATGGAGAGAGGGGACTCAGGCAGAAACTGGCAGTTTTCTTAAGTTGAGAAGGTGGAGCAAGGAGTTCCGGAGGCCAAGTGGCCAGCTTTTGCAGGGCAGAGTACCAGAGAGGAGATAAGTGCACAGAAAGAGAACAGTGGAGATCTGCAGAGTCCCTCTCAAGTATTCAGTTGAGTACTTACAAGCACATACATGTAAGACTACCTGAGTTTGGGGAAAGAACTATCCAAAAGGATTAGAGGGAAAAATCACTGGAACTCACGAAGGGACAGGAATGGTATCAGCCAGAGCAGAAAACCTCACAATTCATAGAGCATCAGAGCAGTGATTGATTCTCAAGGGCAATTTTGTCCCCCAGGAGAAATTTTTGGTTGTCACAACCAAGGAAGATGGGCACTACTGGCATCTAGTAGGTAGAGACCAGAAATGCTACTAAGTAGCCTACAGTTTATAACAAAGAGCCCCAAATGGCAGTAGTGCTAAGGTTGAGAAACTCTGGGTTAGAGTATTAGGGAAGGATCTTGCCTACTTTGTGGAGAAAAATAAACCCTAAACACTGTGTAAAAACTTAAAAGCAAGACCTGAGAAGATAAACACATCCCAGAAGAAAGCTCAAGAGTACAACATCCCTAAATTGGACATGAACGTGTGTATGTGTGTGTATTTTAAAAATATCCAACACACAAGACACAATACATGTTTGGTATCCAATCCAAAATCAGTCATGCAAAGAAGCAGGAAAATAACTCACAATAATATGAAAGATAAAACCCAGAAAAAGACAAATAATTAGTAAAGAAGCACATTAAAACAATTACAACTGTATTTCCTATGATCAAGAAGCTAGGGGTAATATTAAGCATGTTAAGTAAAGAAGGTATAAAAAGTAACCAAATTAAACTTCTAGAGACGAAAACTACAATGTCTGAGATTAAAAAAAAAAATACACAGGATGAGATAGAGTAAACATAAGAAAAAATTATGATGTAGCAATAGAAACTATCCAAAATGAAAAAATATAGCATCAAAAAGCTGTTACAACTTTCAGAAGCCTATGCATCTGGAGTACTCAAAGATGAGGAGAGAGTGGAGACAAGGAAAAATATTTTTAAAAATCTATGGGATGCAGCTAAAACTACTTAGATGGAAATTTATTGCAATAAAACACCTATATTAGAATGCTTATGTATGAGTGAAATCCATGACACCAGTGATAAAAGGGATGGGAGGGAGGAATTAGGATTACTTTGTTTTTATAAGGTACTTGTACTGCCTATGAAGTGATACAGTGTTATTTGAAAGTGCACTTGGATTGTGAATGTACATTGCAAACTTAAGGGCAAACACTAAAAAAAGTTAAATGCGCAAAGAAAGAGTAAATGGCATGATATAAAATGCTCAATTTAAATCACAAGACCCAGCTGGGCATGGTGGCTCATGCCTGTAATCCCAGCACTTTGGGAGGCCGAGGTGGTCAGATCACAAGGTCAGGAGATCAAGACCAGCTTGGCCAAAATGGTGAAACCCCATCTCTACTAAAAATACAAAAAATTAGCTGGGCATGGTGGCATATGTCTGCAGACCCAGCTGAGACAGGAGAATTGCTTGAACCTAGGAGGTGGAGGTGGCAGTGAGCTGAGATCGAGCCACTGCACTCCAGCTTGGGTAACAGAGTGAGACTGTCTCAAAAAATAAATACATAAATAAAAGAAAATCACAAGACCCATGAGCCCCCTACTCAGGTGGCTGAGGTAGGAGGATCACTTAGACACAGGAGTTTGAGACCAGCCAGGCAACATAGTGAGACCACATAAAAACAAAACAAAACAAAAAAAAAACACAGAGGCATAGAAAGAGTAGAAGACAAAAATAGTAACCAAAAAAAAGGGTGACAAATAGAAAACAATAACAAATATGGTAATTCAAGTATGTCAGTAATCACTTTGAAATATCAATGGTCTAAATGCATCAACTCAAAGAGATTGTCAGAGTGCATCAAAAAACAGCATCCAAGTACATATCGTCTACAAGCAATGCAACCCACCTTAAATATAAAAACAAAAATAGATTGCCAGGGTCTGACCCACAGACCCAGGCTTGCACGATGAATGAATAACATACACTGACACAGATATTTTGCCTATCAGTCCAGCTAAGGTTCCAGCCCACTCACCAATACTGAGAAGGGTCTGGTAAAGAGTTAGCAGCTGTGGCCCTGGCCAGCTGGCAAAGTTCACATTGATTTAGTACAGATTAAATGACAAAGGTCTTGAGTAATTAACTTTGGTTAATTAACTTTGCCAACACCCCCACCCCCCAGATAGCAGTCCCCCACCTTTTGTGCGCATAAGATCAAAGGTTGGTATTAGGACCACCTGAGTAAACAAGCCATTTAGATAAACTCCTCTATATTCCTATGTATTTATGCCCTAAGCTTTTAAGAGAATTCAGCCAAACCTTTTAATGAAGCTATGCAACCCCCCAGCCTTCCAAGAAGTTTTGTGACTATTTCCTATAACTATCTTTTTAATTTTTCCCCTAAAATTTTTCCTACCACCTCCCAAATAGATTAAAATAGAACTCCCAAAATAGATTAAAAGTAAATGGTTGGAGAGAGATACACCATATTATTATTAATCAAATAAAAGCGGAAGCATCTATATTAATTTCAGACAATGCAGACATCAAAACGAGGAAAAGTGTCAGGGATAACAGGAGTATTACATAATGATAGAAGGATTAATTCTCCTAGAAGACATAACAATTCTTAACATGCATGTGCCTGACAACAGTGTCAAAATACATGAGGCAAAAACTGATGACACTGCAAGGAGAAATAGATGAATCCACCATGATAGTTAGAGACTTCAATGTCCCTATATCAGACATGAACAGATCCAGCAGGCAGAAAATAGATGATAAGGACATAGTTGAACTCAACAACACCATCAACAACTGGATATAATGAACATCTATAAACCATTTCACCTAACATGGCAGAATACACATTCTTCTCAATTTCACATGGAATATTCACCAAGATAGACCACATTCTAGGCCACAAAACACATGTTAACAAGTTTACAAGAATAGAAATCATACAATGTCTGCTCTCAGACCACAATGGAATTAAACTAAAAATCAATACTAAATATAGTTAGAAAATCTCAAAATACTTGGAGATTAAACAATAAACTTTTAAATAACACATGGGTCAAAGAAGAAATCTCAAAATATATTTTGAACTAAATAAAAATGAACACAGAACTTACCAAAAATGTGTGGGATGCAGTCAAACCAGGACTTAGAGGGGAATTTATAGCATTGAATGAATATTAGAAAAGAAGAACGATCTAAAATTGATCATCTAAGCTTCCACCTTAGGAAACTAGAGCAATTTAAATCTGAAGTAAGCAGAAGAAAAGAAATAATAAAAATTAGAGCAGAAATCAATGAAATTGAAAGCAATAAATCAACAGAGAAAGTCAACGAAACCAATAGTTTTCTTGAAAAAGTCAATAATCAATAAGCCTCTCTAGGCAGGCTAACTAGGGGAAAATAGAGAGGGCATAAATTACTACTGTCAGAAATAAAAGAGGGGTCATCACTACACATCTCACAGACATTAAAAGGATAATAAATGAATACTGTGAAGAACTCTGTGCCCCAAAATTTGATAACCAAACTGAAATGGACCAATTCCTTGAAAGACACGATCTGCTAAAACTCACACAAGAAGAAATAAACAACTTGAACAAGCCTATCTCTATTAAAGATATTGAATCAATACTTAAAACTTTCTAAAACAGAAAGCATTAGGCTCACATGAGTGCACTGGAAAATTCTGTCAAATATTTAGGAAAGAAATTATAACAATTCTTTACCATCTCTTTTGGAAGACAGAAGAAAAGGGAATACTTCCTAACTCATTCCATGAGGCCAGCATCACCCTAATAGCAAAACCAAAGACATTACAAAAAAACTGCAAACTAGTATCTCTCATGAACATAGCTGCAAAAATCTTCAACAATGTATAATTATACACAACCAAGTGGGATTTATCCCAGGTATGCAAAACAGGTTCAGTATTCAAAAACGGATTAATATAATACACTTTGTCAGGCTGAAAAAGAAAAATCACATCTATGTATCAGCAGATGCAGAAAAAACATTTTACAAAATCCAACAGCCATATATGGTTAAAAAAAATAACTTTCAATAAACTCTTAGCATACAATTAAGCAACTGTGATCCTTGGTATTTACCCAAAGGAGCTGAAAAACATGTTTACACAAAAACCTACACATGGATGTTATAGCAGTTTTATTCATAATGATCAAAACTTGGAAGCAACCAAAATGTCCTTTGGTAGGTGAATGGATAAATAAACTATGGCATATCTAGACAGTGGGATATTATTCAGTGCTAAAAAGAAATAGGCTATCAAGCCATAAAAAAACACAGAGGAAATATAAATGCATATTATTAAGTGAAAGAAGCCAGTATGAAAGGGTTACATACTGTATGATTCCAATTACATAACATTCAGGAAAATCAAAACTCTGGAGACATCTAAAAGATCAGTGGTTGCAGGGATTGGTAGCGGGGAGGGGGATGAATACACAATGCACATGAATTCTGTCCTAAAAATTCTCTGAATACAGATGAATTCACAAAGCTCAGAGAATTTTTAGGACAGTAAAACTACTGTATATAGTATCATGGTAGATATACGTCATTATAAATTTGCCCAAACCCTTGCAGTGTACAACACCAAAGGTGAACCCTAATATAAATTATGGATTTGAGGTGATAATGTAGTGTTAATGTAGGTTCATCAGTTGTAACAAATATACCACTCTGGTGGGGGATGTTGACAATGGGGGTGGCTATGAATGTGGAGGGGTAAGGCGTACGTGGGAAATCTCTGTAGCTTCTGCTCAATTTTGCTGTGAACCTAAAACAGTTCTTAACAAAATATAATTAAAATCGTTATCATCATCGTTAACTTCATAATCATCTATGAAATACAGCTAAAGTATTACTTAAAGGGAAATTTATAGCAGTAAAGCAAAAAAGTTCTCAATTACCTCAGCTTCCATCTTAATAAGATAGAATAAGTATAAATTAAACCCAAACCCAAGGTAAAGAGAGGGACGGAAATAAAGATTAGATTGGAAATCAGTAAAATAGGAAACAGAAAAAGAAGAGCAAAAAATGAATTTCTATACTCTAAACCAAAAGCTATCTTGTAAAAATAAATCGATAAACTTCTAGCCAAATTGATAAGGAGAAAAAGAAGATACAAATTATATTAGGAATGAGAGGTGTAACACTACTATATATCATACAATTTTTTCTCAACATAGAGTTCTAGCCAAGTTTGATAACCTCAGTGTTGATGATTCCAATTGTCATTTCTCGGACTTATATTGCTTAGTAATCAATAGTATTTTGTATAATTGGCATATTTTAGTTTGGCTTCCAGAATAATACTCTTGATTTCCCTCTACCTCATGAGCTATTTCTTCTCAATCTCAATGCTGGTATTTCCTCATCTCTCTGGATTTCTTTCTACACATTGGAGTGCCTGAGGGCTCAGTGTTCAGATCTCTTTTCTACCTATATCTGCCTCCTAGTTGATCTCATCTACTCTTATGTGGTTAAATACTATCCACAACTCCAAAATCTATATCCCCAGCCTAGAGACATCTCTGAACTTCAGACTTACATATCCCTTTGACTACTAAACATCTCCACTATGATACTGAGGGACTACATTAACTTCTCTTCCGGGGTCCGCAAGGGGCGTGGTTTCAATGGCAAGAACTTCCCAGGGCCATGACTCCATCCATCTCCCCACCCAGGAACCTAGAGTTCTTTGTCTAACTTTCCCGCCCAGGCTAGGTAAAATTTCAGGTGTGCTTTTTTGTTTAAAAAGACGACAAAAGCCCTGGAAGGAGGGGCTCTATTGTGGGCCCAAGCAACCAATCTGGGATCAGACTCAAAGACCAATCACTCCAGAGGAAGTCTGAAAGAACTCTCATTGAACAAGAACATGAATGGGGTGGGAATAACTTCAAAGCTAAAACTCCACTGCACCTTACTTGCGTCGATTTCCCTCTCTGGGATCCCCTCCCACAACAGCGTGGGTCGGTCTCTCTGTCTCTGTCTCTCTCTCTCTTTCTCCCTCTCTCTCTTTGCCTAATAAATAGCTCTCTGCAAAACTTTTTGGGTCTGTGATATTTATACGAACGGTAAGCCCACCGCACCTCCAGGGCCTCTTCCCCCATTCCTGGGGCAGGGGAGGCCAAGAACCTGGGACACCCAGTTACGATACCTGCCTTAGTCTAGATTCCTAAGAAAATAGGGCCTAAGACAAAACCTTATTACTAAGACATTACTGAGGTGATGCAATTCAAGAAAAGCAATGGGAGGTGAAGCAGGGGAGAGAGAGCAAACGTGAATGTTACTGAGCTGTCTGCAACTTCTAAAGGCACGGTTGTTTGCTTAGTCTCACTGATCATTTTCAAGGCACAAGCTGTGTGAACCATAGTACTACAACTTACCTTACTATGGGGTGAGGAAGAAAAAGAACACTTCTCTGCAGACTCCCCTCTTCATCTGGTCAGTTTACACCACAGAGCATTAACTACTCTGCACTTCCAGGTTGCACCATTCAGCCTCTCCAGCAGCAATCACTGAGGAGGTCAGGCTCCAAGAAAACAGCACAGCATGAGCGGCAGGCTGGCAATCAAGTGGGAGTCAGCAACCTCAAGGGTGGAAGGTGTAATCCTAAAGAATCATCAGTATCATAAGAGCAGAAAACTCTGGCCCTGAAAACATAAGGAACCTTATAAACTGGCTTTGGCACCATGACTAATTAGGCATATTAAACCTAATATACCCAGAAGCAAATTTCCTCCCCAAACATGTCCTCCTTTAGTCTTCCTCAGCTTAGAAAACAGTAATTTTGACCTTCCAGTTGCTCAGGCTAATAGCCTCCCTGCTTCCCTGGCTGCCCTACTTCACTCAGTTCTCAAAACAGCCCCCAGATCACATAGTTAGACCATGTCACTCCTCTGCTCAAAATGCTCTCTGATCTTATTCTACTTAAATGTCAAAGAGGCATAGTGTCTGCAACTTACTCTTAAATAATTCAGACAAAGATACTATATATGTGGATCAATCACTCTGTGATTCTCCCCATGTATACACGTTAAATAAACATGTATGCATTTTCTCCCCTCCAAAATTATATATATATGATGTATATATATATGTACATATTATATATATAATATGCCTAGATAGGTATATGTAAGAGTAATAGGTATAGTAGTATGTCTAGATGTATTATATACAGATATATGTCTAGATATGTAAGTAGATTAGAGTTGGTAGAGAATTATAAATATGGTAACATTTGAGGACTCTGGGTAAAGGATATTATTCTTTCAACTTTTATATAATTTTGAAATTGTCAAAATTCAAAGTTAATAAAACTTAATGGCTCAGAAAGGAAGAGAGCAAATTACTTAAAGGAAAATCAGAGCAGGTGTGATTATTGAGAAAGCTTGGGTCAGGGAAGGGGAAAGAGGAATACCAAGAGAGTAATTACTAACATCCACTCATTATAGACATAATTTTAAATGACGTTACAGAGCTATGTTATGGACATGTAAAATGTAACATAACGATAGGAAAAAAATTAGCTTACCATTATAGATACAATTTGCTAAGTAGGCTTCTGGCAATAAGTGACTTTTATCTTTATTCTTTTACATGTTATTTTCTCTTTCTTTTTTTTTTTTTTTTTTTTTACAATAAGCTATCATTCATACAGCAGGAAATCAGTAAAACACCTTAAAAAGAAGGGAATTCTCATTTAGATCAGGGATCAGCAAACATTTTCTCTAAAGGACATTATAGTAAATATTTTCAGCTTTGAGGGCCATATAGTTTCTGCTCCAAGTATTTAACTCTGCCATTGTAGCAGAAATCAGCCTTAGATTATATATAAACAAATGGGCATGACTATGTTCCATTAAAACTTTTTATTTACAAAATAAGTGGCTATCTGGCCTTCCTAAATAGTTTGCTAACCCCTGGTTTATATAGCTGCTTATTTCCCTATAGCATGGCTTACTGGGAAGGAAAGTTCTCATGACTTTGGAGCTTCCTGTGGGGTCACCTAGACCAATTGGCAGTCTGGAATTTTGACTGATCCTGTGTAATTAGTTATATTATTGGGTAAGCAGACCAAATGAAATTAAATGAAAACCATCTTTACAAATAACAAGTACCTCGTGTAGAGGAGTGCAATGTAAGTGATAAATATATATTTTATCATATTGTAGATAGTTAGATTCAATCTGCCAGAGAAGTGAATGCTAACTGTTGGAGAGAGATTCCTTTTGATGATGCTGAAAGGCTCAGCAGTAACTACCTGACAAAGGCCTGGAGGGTGTCCTGAGGTGTACTTGTCCTGGTGAGGAGAATTAGAATTCTAGGGAAAACCAGGCTCCTTCTGGTCTTGAGAGAGGAAATCTTCCTTTTTTCCCTAATACATACACTAAATACTATACATTTATCTTTAATCGGGACTTTAGTTGTATACCACAATTTTTCCTATCATTCTGATAAAATATATTCTAATTTCTATTGTGCTTACTTCTTTGACCTGTGGATTATTTACATTGTATATGTGTGAGAGTTTGTGTGATTGTCTAAATATATGCTGAGTCTGTGCTGTCCAATATGATAGCCACTAACCACATGTGGCTATTTGAACTAATTAGAAATGCAATTTAGTTCATCAGCCACACTAGTCATATATTAGTGTTCAATAACCATATCTGGCTAGTGATTACTGTGTTGACTACAGTGACTACTGTATTCAACAATATAAATAGGACCAAAAATAAATCTACTAGACAGCACTACTCTAAATGATTTCCATCTGATGAGATTTATTGTAGCTTGCTTTATGAACCAGTACATGCTAAGTTTTGGTAAATCTTCTCTGTGCACCTAAAAAGAATAAGTTTTCTGCCATTGTTGGTTGCACTGTTATCTACACATCAGTGATGCCATTTTGTTAATCAAATTGTCCACCTACACTGTAACTCCTTGGAATTTTTTTCTGTTTGTTCTATCTTTTACAAATGTGACAGTTGTTTCAGTGTGCAGAGATCATGATAATAAATATATAAAATAAACAAATGTGAGAATTGTGAGAGTTTCCCACTAGGATTATAGAATTATTGCTTCTTTTAGTTTTGTCAATTTAAGCTTTATGTATTTTGGAGTGAAATTATTGTTACAAACATGGGGTTCTTGGCTCTCAATAGAAATTAGTAATAGAAATGAAGATGAGGCCAGGCAAACTTTTCTTAGATAAGGTTTATTAAGACTTATCCCCAGAAAGGTTGGGCATAAGAGAGACAGAACAGGAAAGTGTTCTTGGGCTGACTCCCCTAGGGGAGAGCATTGTGGTGTCTTAAGGAGAGTGGCATGCAGAATCCGTGAGGTAGGTGAGTGTCACTATATGTGCAGGGTAGAAGGCAGAGTGTGCAGATACAGTAAGAAATCTTGGTAACACATATGATCATAAAAGGGCAGATAAGCCCCTCCTTGGACAGGAATTTTAATATTATAATGAAGCATGGGTCAAAGATTGGTTATTCTTCTGGTTTTGTGCACATGTGGGTGATAGGGTTAACTCCTTTGAGTGATATTTATGTTGGGATGCTGCTTATTTTGTTTTTTCAAGGTCCCACAACCAGCAGATATGATACCTTGAGTAAGATTTATGGTGGGATGCTGCCTATCTTAGTTTCTTCATAGAACTTGCAAGGTCTGTTCAGCAGGTATACATGAAAAAATACATTGGTAGAGTTGGCTGAATCCCATCTCTACTCTGTTTCATTCCCCCTGAGAGATTTTACCCTCCTTATTCTTAAGGAGAAGGGGCTGGAGGTCTTGTCTCCTAGAGCTGCTTCTTGCTGAACTGGACTGTTGTCCTTACCTATTGCTGGAGGTTGTAAAAATCTCTTGCTGACTGATTTAATTACTTATAGGGACTTAGGTTCTCCTTGTTTAGCATGGGTTGTTCCATCGTCAGCTTGACTGGGAAAGGTTGAAGCCTGGAAGACACTTTCCAAGATCAATTTTTAAATTGTCTGTTTTTTTGGTCCTAATTAACTTTTTAAGTATTAGGTCCTCTGAAGTAAAAAAAAAGACATATTGAGCTTAGTTGGTATATTAAGATCATATAGAAAACGTTGTCAAATATAAAATGGTGTTTAACTTTCTTTAGGTCATATTCATATACATATGTTAATAATACGTGTTCCAAAATTGTGGTGAGTCCTATAATTCTGATATGTCTCAATACTTGTTATCAGTAATAATTACAGTGATGTGAAATTTTCGTGTGCCACAGAGATGGCCAGATTTCCTTGTTAATTGTGTCTTTTAACTGTGGCTGTCCTAAGACTTTTGTCATCCACAGATAACTGTCTTGATCCTTTTCAAAAGGTGGTTTATAATCAGCTATAAAATTCTCATGGGTGCTCTTGAATGAAGGTTCCTGATAACTTTAGAGACTGTGCCATTGAAATAGAAAAAACCAAAAACAAAGAACTTCCAGGACTGCATAGAGAGCTGATGTGTTCATGAGGACTGTTGGCCCAATATTGGGCAGAACAAGAGTTAATTGCATGGATTTACCTAGTAGAAGATCAAAATAGGCTGGGCACAGTGGCTCATGCCTGTAATCCCAGCACTTTGGGAGGCTGAGGCCAGAGGATCACTGGAGTTTGAGACCAGCCTGGGCACTATAGGGAGACCCTGTCTCTACAATCAATCAAAAATCTGGGCATAGTGGTGTATGCCTGTGGTCCCAGCTACTCGAGAGGCTAAAGGAGGAGGACTGCTTGAGCCCAGGAGGTTGAGGCTGCAGTGAGCTGTGATCACACTACTGCACTCTAGTCTGAGTGACAGAGCCAGGCCCTATTTCAAAACAACAAAAGACACTGAAATAATCTTTCTTTGACCTTTTCATTTAAAACATTGCTGACCCTTTTTGTTGTGTTTTTCAGAATCAAGAAAATTTTTTCTCTTTTGAGCTATTTATAGCTTTTAATAATTGAGTAAAGTATACTTCTGTAAGCAAAATTTGGAACATATTTCTTTTGCTCTAGTTGACTTCTCTAGAATTTGAAAACTATTTGTGAGTATTCTTAATTTGTCGCAATACAGTTGTTTGCCTAAGTGCAATAAGAATCTGTCTTCTTTTGTAACAGGCACAATTAGAGACACTTTTTATTTTGTTTTATTAAGGCTTTGACTGGAATAGCATGCTTTCAGATTGCTTTTAAAAATTGGGGTTTACTTAGAGAACTAATAAAAGCTCCTTGGAGAAACTGTTCTCATATTTTGTCTGTGTAGTCGCTGTGCAGGGTTTCTGACCTGTGGAAAAGAATGTCACTTTCTGACAGGTCCAGGAGACCCCAAATTATTATAAGACCTTGAAAGAAAAGGAGTTCATCCAATTCATACAAGTATTTGTAGGTTCAAATACATACATGGTGGGGCTCAAGGCTTTAAAAACTCTAACCAGAGATTCCTATGGAATAAAGTTCCAGCCAAACCATTTTTTTTAAAAAAAGGATTCTATATGGCAAATAATTATTCTTGCTGTACTTTATGTAAATAATCACACCAAGTATAATAAGACTAAAATGGCCAGGCACAGTGGCTCACACCTGTAATTCCAGTACTTTGGGGGCCCAAGGCAGGTGGATCACATGAGGCCAGGATTTCAAGACTAGACCAGCCAACATGGCAAACCTTTTCTTTACTAAAAATACAAAAATGAGCTAGGCATGGTGGTGCACATCTGCAATCCCAGCTACTTGGGAGGCTGATGCATGAGAATCGCTTGAACCCATTAGGCAGAGGTTGCAGTGAGCCAAGATTGCACCATTGCACTCCAGCCTGGGTGGCAGAGTGATATTCTGTCTTAAAAAAAATTATGGAAGATGCACTTTCTTAATGATTAAGGATGTTGAGCATCTTGTCATGTGATTATTGACCATTTATATACCTTCTTTGGAGGAATAGCTATTCAAGCCATTTGCCCATTTTTTAAATTGGGTTTTGTTGTTGCCTGTGCTTTTACTGTCATATCCAATGAATCACTGACAAATCCAATGTCATGAACGTTTCCCCATTTTCTTGTAAGAGCTTTATATTTGTAGCTATCATGTTTAGGTCTTTGATCCATTTTTTTTGTTGTTGTTAATTTTTGTATATGGCATATTGTAAGGGTCCAACTTCATTCTTTTATATGAGACTATGCAATCTTCCTAATTCTATTTCTTGAGAAGATGGTCCTTTCCTCACTGGATGGTTTTAACACCCTTGCCAAAAATAATTTCATCATGTATGGGAGGGTTTATTTCTAGGCTCTCTATTCTATTTCATTGGTCTATGTGTATTGACCTGAAGGAAAAAAGTGAGGCAAAATAAATAATGTAGAGAGTTTATTTGGGCCAAGGTTGAGGACTGGAATTTGGGAACCACTGGGAAGTGCTTCAGAGAGCAAAGGAGAGACTCAAGTCTTTAAAAGAAAAAAAAAAGGATGAATCAAAAGAGAAAGCAACTTACAAAAGCTGTGTTTCAGGAATTCTCATTGGTTTACAGAAATTGGCTATACATTGTTGAACTACAGGGTATGAGCTATGGTGTCCAGCGTACAGCATTGTTAGCTTAATTTATGGCTACTTGGTGCCAACAGTCGACGGTCCCTATAGCAGGCAACTTTTAAATAATGAGTTAGGTCAAGGGTGGAGTAAAAAGTGACTACTCTCACATTCCAATGCCTATTTGAGCCTGATAATTTAAACAAGGTTAACATTCCTCAGATTAAAAGTTTCTTGTCTTCCTCAAGTGTCTGTCTTTATGCCAGTACCACACTATTTTGATTACTGTGGCTTTGTATTTTTTTTTTTCAAAGAATGGGGTCTCACTCTGTTGACCAGGCTGTTCTCAAACACCCAGCCTCAAGGGATCCTCCTGCCTCAGCCTCCTGAGTACCTTGGACTGTATGTGTGCATCACCATGCCTGGCTATAGTATGTTTTGAAATCAGCAGTGTGAGACCTCCAACTTTATTGCTTCTCAAGATTGTTTTGGCTATTTGAGATCCCTTTAAGTTCCATATGAATTTTAGAATTAGTTTTTCTATTTAAGCAAAAATTGTCATTGGAATTTTGATAGGGACTGCATAGAATCTGTAGATTTCTTTGGGTACTTTGAACATAGGATGTCTTCCCATCGATATGTGCCCTCTCTCATGTTTTTCAGCAATCTTTTGTAGTTTTCAGGGAACAAGTATTAATTTACTTGGTTAAGTTTATTGCTAAGTATTTTAGTATTTTTGATGGTATTGTAAATGAAATTGTTTCATTTCCTTTTCAGATTGTTCATTGTCAGTACATGGAAATGTAACTGATTTTTAGGTGTTGATTTTGTATCCTGCAACTCTGCTGAATTCACTTATTAGTTCGTGTGTGTGTGTGTGTGTGTGTGTGTGTGTGTGTGTGTGTGTGTAATCTTAAGGGTTTTCTGCATGTAAGATTACGTCATCTGCAAATAGAGATAATTTTACTTCCACCTTTCCAATTTGGATGCCTTTTATTTCTTTTATTTGCTAAATTGATCTGCCTAGGACTTTAAGTATTATGTTGAAGTGGTGAAAGCAGGCATTCTCATATTGTTTCTCTTAAAAAAGCTTTCAGTCTTTCACCATTATGATGTTTACTGTAGGTTTTTAAAACAATATGGACTTTATTATAGGAGGTAGTCTTCTTCTATTCCTTGTTTGTTGAGTGTTATCATAAAGCTGTTGAATTTTGTCAGCTTTTTCTGCATCAGTTGAATTAATCATATTTTTTTCCTTTATTCTGTTACTGTGATGTATTACATTGATTGATTTTTGTATGTTGAACCATTCTGAATTTCAAAAATAACTCTTATTTGGACATGCTGTATAATTATTTTAAAATGTTATTGGATTGCATTTTCTAGCATTTTGTTGATGGGGGATATTGGTCTGTAGTTTTCTTGAAGTGTCTGTCTGGTGTGGTATCAGTTTAATCCTGGCTTCATAAAATGAATTTGGAATTGTCGCTCCTTTGTAATATTTTGTAAGAGTTTAATAAAGTTGGTGTTACCTCTTTGTTTTATAGAATTCACCAGTGAAGCCACCTGGTCATGGGCTATTTTTGGGGGGAGGCATTTGATTACTGATTTAATCTTACTAGTCATAGTTCTGTTCAGATTTTCTACTTTTTCACAATTCATTGGAAGGCTATGTGTTTCTAGGATTTTGTCTATTTCATATAGGTTATTCCAGTTTGTGGTGTACAATTATTCTTAGTAGTTTCTTCTAATCCTTTTTATTTTTGAAATTACAGCAGCAACATGCCCTCTTTTATATCTGATTTTAGTTAATTTGGGGATTATAGGTTTTTAAAAAGAATACTACAATTTGTAGTGACTTTCTTGTAACATCATACCAAGTGGTACATAATATTCACATAACATCACTCACTGGTGCTATTATCCTCTAGGTAGTGCATCTTAAGCAGGTGAGAAGCCCAACAGGGGACGTTCGGCAGTGGCTGTAAACATTTTTGGCTAAATGTCCTAACTGGGGGAGGGTTGTTACTGGTATCTAGTGGATACATGCCAGAGATAGTATCAAATATCCAATAAATCCACAGGACAGCTCCCCACAGCAAAGAATTATGTGACCCAAAATGTAAATAGTGCTAAGGTTGATAAGCCCTGCCTTAAGGTAGTTTTTGTCGGATTTCTTCACTGCAGTTTTTCCTTTTCCATACTTTTTTTTTTGGAAGTCAACAGGTCCAGCTTCCTCTGGAGGAGGAGAGAATCTAAATATACAATTTGGAATTTTTCCATAAGGAAGAGTTGTCTCTTCTTCCATACCTATTTATCAGTATGGATGCATGTATACTTATTTGGCCTTGGGAACTCCTTCAGTTTAGCTCCTATGTTCCTTTGACATGCCTCTATCCTTTTGTTTGTTGAGCTCTTACGTACTTTCTTTACTACTAGATGCTCTAGGTTCATCTTGCATTTTCCCTGCCCTAGCCCTAGAACCAGCCATTTCTCAAAGAAGCCCTGGTTGCTTTTATTTGGAGAATATTTAGAAACCAAGGTCTGGTTATGCTCATTGATACTAGGGTGTCATTGCTTCTAGATCCTCTCCAAGAGCTAGGTAGTGTATGTATATATACTAACATATGTATAGATCTACGTTCTATAATTGTTTCTGCATATGCATGTGTGTGTGTATACAAAATGTATATATGAGTTCATATTGATGTCTCTGACTCTAATGGCTTTGGTATTTTTTGATTGATCACACTGTGCATGAAGAATTACAGAATCTGGACAGCTATCCTCCAGAGAGAATTCACCCTTTCCTCTTTTCTAGCTGGCAGCTTGATTAGGGGAAGATAACTTACTTCACTAAAAGGCTGACCTTACTTAATACTGCATTCAGTCTTTTTAAGACTTCGTCACACAGGTTTTATCCTCTCTTGGGGTGTAGCTATATAATGTTTACATTGAGAAAGTGGAGTGTTTACAAGGATACCACCTACTTGGCACAATTTATACTCTAATTTTTCCTCCCTAGTACGAGTTGATGAGTTTCATTTAACCTTCCAGCATTCTTTGAATAGATTTCTTGGCCTTTTGCCCTGTCAGTTCAAGAAACAGCAAATGCCTGGAGGAATCAACTGGCATAAAGTGTCAGGCCCAATTCTCTGCATTTCCCTTCCACTCTATATAAGAATATATATATACAGTTGTTCAAATTTTGCAACTTTGCAACTCATTTCTAAGACCTAGTAAGTAACTAGATTTGGAAAACTGAAGGTCAGGAGTGTAGGTTGATTACCAGTTATTTTACATGGATGACAAGGTGTTTAGTAGTGTAATACATAAAGATAGGGAATTCAGGAGGAAGAAATCATGGATGTGTGTGTTAAGTTCATGAATCTGAGTTTACCTGTAGGACACTGAATAGGGAACTGTGTAGTAAGCTCTTAAAATGTGTTCTCAGGAGAGATAGCTAAACTTCAGAAATAGATTTAGAAACCATCCTATTTTTTCTTGCTTTTTAAATTCTCTAAAGAACGGATTATAAATTTTACCTTTCTCTTACCTACTTCTCAACCTATCATCATGTCAATAACTTCTAGCTCTTCTACTTCTGGACCTCGTGATTTTATTTCTAGACTTTAAAAATGGGTTTGCTTTCTGCTGTTTCTCTCCCCCTTTTAATCTGAGACTTTTTAAAGCAGGAAGTTCATTCAAAGACCTTAATGACTTTTCATTACTTTGAGAATAAAATGCAGAAACATGAAATCTAGTCCAACCACACCAAGTACTTTAGTTTGAGAGATGAGCTACAGCCCAGAAAATTAAAGTGCATGTTTGTTTAGCATCACAATTTTAAAGTCTTTTTCTCACTTGATTTTCATTTCTATCTTATTACCCTTTGAAATGTATGTTTCAATAAGCATTTTCATAATGCATCATAATTTCTGTAAGCTTCTTGAGGGCAGAGGCCCTTCCACTACCCCTCTTCTGCAAGACCCAGTATGGTGCCTGACACTGAATATTTATTGAATAAATGATAACCACCATACTCCACATTTCTTGGACTTCCTTCTGTGCCTTTGTTGATTATTCTCTCCCTGCCTTTATGCCTCTATTCTCATCCTTCAAAGCTCAAATTTCAGGAGTTCCACAAAGCTTTTTTTTTTTTTCTAATCAGAATTGAACCTTGACTTCTCTGAACTCTTACAAGCATGTCCTACCTTTATGATTACATCAAGCCATGCGTTTTCTATACATATTAGTCTCTATCACTATAGAATATAGCCTTTATTGGAAGAGATAGTATATTCTTTTTATGTACTACAAAACCTCCCAAAATGCCTTGCCTTAGCATCACACTCCTAAGAAAATATTACAATTTAACAATGTCTACTAAATTAAATATTAATTGGACAATTACGGGGGAAAAAGTAAACAACGTTGTAGTATTATTTAGCAGCAGAACTTATCAAATTGTCAATACCAGAAAGGCCATTTGAATTTTTTATTTTTTCAAACTATTTCTATTTTTCACTGGAAAACTTTGCATGTATGTTGCCTGTTTTCAGTATGTATGTCAGAAATAAAAAAGTCTGATGTTGCCACTTGAAAAAAAATCAGTCTTTTTATTTTAAAACAGAATATACTATACAAATTAATCATGTAGGCACTGTAGCTACTGTATAAGAAAAACTTATTGTCTTCTCTATACTCACATTTCTGACACCACATGTGTATGAGGTTCCCCCATACCAAGCAATTCTCCAATTTTCTGTGGACATCCACTAAGTACCCATAATTAAATTTTGACACTATCTACCTGGAATCAGATCAGCATAAGATGCTTCAGGTTAAGGGCTAAGTTCCACAACTGATACCAATTGTGTCAGTTTTGGACACCAATCTGCATTTCAGACACCAATCTCATGTCCATGTTTTCACTGGTGCTTCTGACCAACTGGCTATAATATAATCCAAGGTTCCTACAATCCCCTCTTTGAGTGTGAGCATTAGATGTTGGGAAAAAAAAGGCTGATGCATGACCTGCTTATCTGGAACAGGATGGGAGTTAATGGAAGACCATGCTCCGTGCTCAAAGCAGGGAAGACCTCTTTGAAGCACGAGAATGTGGTCAGACTTGCTGGCTCTAGCTGCAGCCTTTTCCCCATCTGTTTACTGATTGTATCTAAAGTAGAGTATGCTTTATACCTTCAAAAGAAATGCCAAACCGCTACAGCTATAGATCATCTGCTTGATGCTTCGCTTCCTTTTCACCCCCCACATCCCTGAGCACATGCTTCTTTGTTCAAACACTCAATAGTGTGGGTCACCAATGCTCGGGGCCTTTGCATCCTCCTACTTGCGTCTGCCCTCTGGGAGCCCAACTTTATGCACTCTTACTCTTGTCTCTTAATTTGTCTCTGCCGACCCTCGTTACTTCCTAGGTTGTGTCTGGGCTGGTCCCCGACATTAGCTAGAATGGCTCATAGAATGTAGGAAAGTTTATTTACTAGATCTTTGTAAAAGAATACAACCAAGGATCAGTCGGATGAAAGAGATGCATAAGGCAAGGTGTGTGGGAAGAACATTGAGGTCCTTCCATGCCCTCCTTACATGTCACCCTCCTAGTACCTCCACAAGTTCACCTGGAAGCTCTCTAAATCCTGTCCTTTAGGTTTTTATGAAGGCCACATCATGTAGGCATAAATAATTAAATCACTGGCCATTGGTGACTGAATTCAGTCTCCAGACTCTCTCCACCTAGAGGGCAAGGTAGGGTGGAGTTGATCTGAAAGTTCCAACCCTCTAATCATATGGTTGGTTCCCCTGGCAACTAGCCCCCATCCTGTGGTTCTCTCTTTCCAAAAGTTATCTCATTAATATAAACTCAGATGTGGCTAAAGGGGCTTGTCATCTTAATTACTCTTACCACTCAGGAAATTTCAAGGATGTTAGGAGCTCTGTACCAGGGGGTGAAGACCAAATATACGTTTCTTATTATAAATCACAATATCACACCTACCACTTTTTGTTCAATCTATAGATAACAAGATAAATCCTGAGAGAAAAATCTCTACACTTTGACATACGGAAAAAATTTTTAAAGATCCTGTTTTACATGTTTAGAAGCTGTGATTAAATGGTAGTGAAGAACTTTCAAACCAATAAAGCTTATGGGCTGCATTATTCAAAGCAAAATAAATCCATATTTGCTGTGAACATTACAAGAACTTGAACAAACTAATGTGCACTTGGAAAACTAGATCCCCCAAAACTAAAAGCAAAAAAAAAACTTCTGAGAAAAGGGGGCACTGGAATTATGCACTTAGCAAGTTTAATAACAGAACAGTATAGCATGTTTACACACAGGGAATTTAAAAATATATCTAGCATTAGCATATAGTAAGGCTCTAGCTGTCAGGGGTGTCATATTATGATAAATGCCAGTTCAAATATAGAGGGGATTTAAGTTTTCCCCTACACTATCTAAAACAATTTCTGATATGCAATTGATTTAGGCTCTCTAAAGGTTTGAGATTATAACAATAATGCATTTCCTTCTGAGTTCTGACTAAATACTTCCCCACACTGATTTTTACAATATCTGATAAGTTCTGCATTAATACTGTTATAGATATCTTACATTAATACAACTCTCCTCCTGTAGGCTATGTCTGAATAAGACTAGAGCTTTTACATTATAGAAAATATAGGTTTGTTTTTATTGTTGTATATTGACATTCGGTAAAAATTTTACTTACATTGAAGGCTTTCCCACAACTAACAGGACTCTGAAGAGTTTTTCTTTTTCTTTTTTTTTTTTTTTTGAGTTGGAGTCACACTCTGTTGCCTAGGCTGGAGTGCAGTGGTGGATCTTGGCTCACTGCAACCTCCACCTCCCAGGTTCACGTGATTCATATGCCTCAGCCTCCGGAATAGCTGGGACTACAGGCACATGCTACCATGCCCAGCTAATTTTTGTATTTTTTGGTAGAGACAGGGTTTCAACATATTGGCCAGGCTGGAGAATTTTTAATTGTAGTAATGTCTGAGCTCTGAGTTAAACGTTCATTATAAAAACTGAATTGAAGTTTTCTCCCCAGTGTGATATTGGTGTTTTTAAATAATAGACAGGGTCTTTCTCTGTTCCCAGGCTGGAGTGTAATGATGTGATCATAGCTCACTGCAGCCTCAAACTCCTGGGCTCAAGTGATGCTTCCACCTCTTCCTCCCAAAGTGCTGGGATTACAGGCGTGAGCCACCATGTCTGGCTCCAGTGTGGTTTTAATGTTGCATAAGGGTTCAACACTGATTTAAACCTTTTTCATACTCATCAATAATCAACAGCATTCATCAGATTTTTTACTGGTATGGTACCTCTGGTACTGAATACAGTCAGTGTATACACTAAAGGTTTTCTCATATTCATCACATTTTGACTGTATTCCCACAATAGTCTTCCTCATGATTAGTAAGTTCAGAGAGTTGGCTAAAACTTCTGCTGTACTGAACACACTATGTTTCTCCCCACCATGGATTTTCTGGTGTTCAATTAGATCTGTGCATGTGCTAAAGGCTTTTCCACATGCATCACACTTATACAGCTTTTCACCAGTGTGTATTTTTCAATGGTTAATGAGATCAGAGTGCCGACTAAAGCTTTTGCCACATTCATCACATGGATTTGGTTTCTCACCAGTGTGGATTCTCTGGTGTAGGGTAAGAGCTGAGCACTGACTGAAAGCCTTCCTGTACTCATTACATTTATATGGTTTTTCCCTAGTGTGGATTCTCTGATGATGTTTAATGAGGTATGAGTTGTGACTGAACCTTTTGCTGCACTGTGTGCACGGATATGGTTTTTCTCCAGTGTGGAGTCTCTGATGAAGAATAAGGTCAAAACTCTTACTGAAGGCTTTCTTACAACTATTACAATGATAAGGTTTTTCACCAGAGTGTACTCTCTGATGTTTAGTGAGGTCTGAGCTTTGACTATATCTTTTATCACACTGATTACATGCATATGATTTCTCTCCAGTGTGTATTTTTTGATGCTTAACAAGATCTGGACCACGACTAAAGCTTTTAGTACAATCACTACAGGGATAAGGTTTCTCTCCAGTGTGGATTCTCTGATGAAGAATGAGGTTGGAGCTCTGACTAAAGGTTTTCCCACATTCATCACATTCATAGGGTTTCTCACCTGTATGTATTCTGTGATGTTTAACGAGATCTGATCTTCGACAAAACATTTTATTGCACTGACTACATGGGTAAGGCCTCTCTCCAGTGTGAATTCGTTGATGATTAATAAGATCTGAAAGCCTTTTGAAGGTTTTGCTACATTGATCACAGGGATAGGATTTCTCTCCAGTATGAATTCTCTGATGTAAAATAAGAACTGAGCTCTGATTAAAAGCTTTCCCACATTCATGACATTTATAGGGTTTCTCTCCAGTGTGGACCCTTCGATGTTTAATAAAGTCTGAATTCTGACTGAAACTTTTGCCGCACTGATTACATAAATATGGTTTCTCCCCATTGTGGATTCTCTGATGCAGAATAAAATCTGAGCTCTGACTGAAGGCTTTCCCACACACATCACATTTATATGGTTTCTCTCCAGTGTGGATTATTTGATGTTGTTTTATCACATCAGAACTCTGACTAAAATGTTTGTTACACTGGTTACAAGCATAAGGCGTCTCTCCAGTATGGATTCTCTGATGTTTCACCAGATCTGAGCACTGGCTAAAACTTTTACTACAATGACTGCATTGATAGGGTTTTTCTCCTGTGTGGATTCTCTGATGTATAATGAGATCTGAACTCTGACTGAAGGCTTTCCCACACTCATCACATTTATAAGGTTTCTCACTGGTGTGGACTCTTTGGTGTTTAATAAGGTCTGAGCTCCGATGGAAACTTTTAATACAGAAATTACAAGGATAGGGTTTCTCCCCAGTATGACTTCTCTGATGCAGATCCAGGGCTGGGCTCACACTAAAGGCTTTTCCACACTTATCACATTCATAATGTTTCTCACATCGGGTTCTCTGATGCCTAAAAAGGCTTGTACTAAAAACAAAGCTTTGCCCACATTTGTCACAGTTTTGTGGTCTTTCTTTAAAGACGTTCTGATCTTTTTCATTTAATTTATCCCCAAATTCACAGAATTCTCTGCCTTCAGAATCCTGGAGAACATTCTCTCTGAGACTGCTAGACTCTTCTGTCAATGGTTCAATTTTTGCTGTAATTTCCTCCTCTGAAGCTGGCTTTCCAACCTTGGTCTTGGTCTCACCACCTGGAACAATAAACAAAATCCAAATGGAATGTGTTCCCTATGTTGTAAGAAAGTTTCAGTTGACAGAGATCAGTATTTACCTATATTATCACAGTATGAGTGTTCCAAAAAATGAACTTTACCCTCTGAAAGGAAACCTAGAAAGATTCAACAAGTAATGGATCACATTCAACATTTATACAAATGATATACCAGATATGCTCTGTATGTTTGTCACAGGAGATCTGGGAATACTGAAACCTAATTAGTGATCAGTAAATTGTGACTAAATTAGAGCTAATACATAAGCATTTTATTAACATATATAAGGCAGGCAGTGTGAATCTTGAAAAAGATAAGTTGGTTGGGCTTTATCTAGCACTACCCAGCAATCTGGGCTAAAAGTATGATATCAACAAAAAAGAGAAAAAGAGAAACAAAAAAAAGAAAATCCTTCAATTACTCTGTTTGCATCTTCTCTATCAATTTTTGGAAATGGTACAAGATTGACTATTAACACACCAGTGGAGCATGTACTATATTCTCAATACCTTACACAACAAAGCCACAAACAAGAATGATCCCAGTCCTTAAGTACAGCAATCAGTTCAATACTGAGTTTTCATACAACTACTTGAATTTACTATGTGAAAACATCTATAGGTTTCCAAATGGGATAATGTTGCATACCTCCCATCTTACTATGAAATTTATGGTTTATATTTTTACCCAAATGGAGGGCCATCCTAGTTCTGCCCATAGGAATGTCTTTAAAAAGAATACTCAGGAAAATAACAATGATTACACCTGAAGAAAATTGGGAGTCACATGGTCAGGGGTATGAGGAATTCAGAGAAACTTCCTATTGCATACACTTTTATAATGCTTGACTTTTTTTTTCTCTAGACAGAGTCTCGCTCTGTCACCCAGGTGGGAGTGCAGTGGTGTGGTCTCAGCTCACTGCAACCTCCATCACCCAGGTTCAAGTAGTTCACCTGCCTCAGCCTCCCAGGTAGCTGGTACTACAGGCATGCACCACCACACCTGGCTAATTTTTGTATTTTTAGTAGAGACAGGGTTTCACCATGTTGGCCAGGCTGGTCTCGATCTCCTGACCTCAAGTGATCTACCCACCTCGACCTCCCAAGGTGCTGGAATTACAGGCATGAGCCACCACGCCCAGCCAATGCTTGACTCTTTTATCACTTCCATGTATTCATTATTTTTAAAAATTAATATACCCGTGAACCTCAAATATCTGAGATGGGTCTCAGTAAATTCAGAAATTTTATTTTGCCAAGGCTAAGGACATACCTGTGACACAGCCTCAGGTGGTCCTGATGACATGTGCCCAAGGTGGTCAGGGCACAGTTTGGTTTTATACATTTTAGGAAGAACTGAGACATCAATCAATATATGTAAAATATACACTGGTTAGATCTAAAAGGCGGGACAACTCAAAGCAGGGAGGGGGGTTTCCAGATCATAGGTAGATATGAGATAAAGGGTTGCATTCTTTTGAGAGTCCGATTAGCCTTTCCAAAGGAAGCAATCAGATACTCATTTCTCTCAGTGAGCAGAGGTATGGGAGGCAGGTTTGTCCTAAGGAGTTCCCAGCTTGACTTTTCCTCCTAGCTTACTGATTTTGGGGTCCAGAGATTTATTTTCCTTTCACATACCAATGTAAATAAAATTGTTGAATTACGGAAAACAAAGATATCTATATTTGTATATGATAATTTGTAGTATTAAACACAGACTACAAAGTGATAATAGAAATCACTCTGAAAATTGGTTATAAGAAAATATATTGTGCTATGGTCTACATGAGCCACTGTAAGTGTACTTGGCAAGCAGTGCACTCAACTGAGTGATCATTATCTTTATGATTTAGGACATGCTATCCAACAAAAGAATTCAGATAGCTGGACCAGAATTAAATTTGAACCTCATAAGCTCCATTTTGGCTAGGCTATAACTGGAAGGGGTTACCTACCACCAACCAGGCTAGCCAGGGACTGCCATTAGGGGAAAGAAAGAAACATCATGCACAAGAATGGTCAGAATAGAATCTTAAATTTTCAAAATCAGGTCTATAATACATTTCTACCTCTTTTCTCCTGGTTATTTCTACAGAAGTGACCAAGAAGACATAATCCCTATCTGGCAACAGCCATATTCAGTGAACAAACTTCTTTACTATAAGTAGTGTGGACCAGAAAAAGTCAGATATCTTTGAGTTGACTTTTGAGGACCCATTCTTAATATTCAACAATAACAGATATCTATGATGGTAGGGCACATGAAAGCTTTACTGAATTTCTTTTTCTTCTTTTTCTGAGATGCAGTCTCTTTCGGTTGCCCAGGCTGATCTCAAACTCCTGAGCTCAAACAATCCTCCCACCTTAGCCTTCTGAGTAGCTAGTATTACAAGCCTATGCCATAGCACCAGTTTCCATTGAATTTCTTGACTATCAGTCCATTGTTGACTGGTGTTTATTACAAAAAGCATATCACTGTCAGACTAAAAATGTTCTGGAAAGCTGAAAACACATTCAATTTGGGTGAAAAGTCTAAAACCTAAAGGGGTACTTCTAAGTAGAGGCTTCTTCCCCTTTGCCAGCAGCTCCAATTAGCAGAATCATTACTCATAAATAAATACTAGCTCAAAGGAGTCATTAGGTTTGTGAGGGTTCCCAAAGGATTTCTAGCACTTTTCTATATGCAGTTCTTCCCAATAGGGAGGATACCCTCTGGCACTTAAGTGATACTGAAATACTAGTACCTACTAAACATTCAGATGTAGAAGCAGTAACAACAGTACACTGAATTGGCCTAAAAAGTCTCACTGACAAACCATGTTAGCCTCCCCTCTGCTGAACCCTGTCCAAATCCCATTAGGTGAATTCAGCTGCTTCCTCCCTACAGTGGACTGACCAGAATGGCAACTTGGGATCCTGTATTTAATAGAGACTAAGTTTCATTCCTTCCTCTTCCTGAAGCTTCTCACAGTATTTGAATGGGTAGGTTATGGCTTCCAGTGCCCCTTAGAGACAGGAAGACCTCAGTGCCATCCCAATCATATTTCTCCTTAAAGCATCTGAGTTCAGGATAAGGAATTGGACAGAATCAGAGAGCACAAAAGGAAAAAAGATTCTGAATCAGTATATAAGGCATATTTTACTTTTGGTTTCAAGTGAGGTGATGGCTGTTTGCAGGTAAACCAAATGAACTTATCTAATGTTATTGGTTAACCAAAGCCTGTAGTAGGTGGCAAGGTATCATTCATTACTGACACCATTTGTTTCTGCTTTAGGGTCTCTTGATTTAAAAACCACAGCCATACTGTTTCTGGTTGGAGCTTCAGGGTTTATGACTCTTGGTTGACTCAAGCTTGACTTGCACAGTGGTGAATCTTTTTAAAGGTAGCATTTGCTACCCTACTGTCAAGATAACACCTCTTAAATTCTTGCTTGGCTTTAACATAAGGGTTAATGGAGTTTTTCAAATGATTCTTGAGAATTTATCTAATTCTTCATATCAAGTTGGTAATTTTCATCAGCAATGTAATTCCAGTCTGGAGCTCTAAGAGCCTGGATATGAGCTAATATCTTGTCGTATCACAGGAGTTTTGTCTGTCTGAGGGAAAGCCCCCTCAGTCCTAAGGTGCCAAAGTTCCTCGATCACACCTTAGATCCACTGCAAAAGAACTGTGAAATCACTTTTACTGTCATCTTCAAAGGGATCTAAGGTTGGCATGACAGACTACAGGAGGGGCTAAGTAGTAAGATGGCTCAGCTATTTCCGTTCTTCCTTAATCTTTAAGCAACTAACCCAGCCAAAGTTCTAACAATCCACCCGGTTTCTGTCCATAGTGTTCATCAATTTCCCTCCTTTCATGCTCAGTGTAGCTACATGTCTCTGTAACTGTCTAAAAGTAGGCAGAAAGTTTTGTCAACCCAATATGAACCTTAATTGCTATTTGTTACAATGGCACACACCTGAGGCTGACCACTAAATTGAAGTTCCCCTGGAGGAGAGTTAGCAACAATCAGGGCACTATTTAGATAGCTGTCTTTGAAAATGCTTCCTCGATTTGGTTTACAACCACCTCCTGAATTCCTACTCATTAATAGGCAATAAAATGAAAAAACATTTATTGCTCTATTGACCATACAATTTGGTAAACATGTTCACTACTAATTCTCATGGACTTCCCTCAAAATCTGTTAAAGAGCCTGTCAGGGCCTTATACTTCCTCTTCCAGAAAGTCATGTCTCTGTCAGCATCCCATCCTTATTACCAACACTAACAAAAAATGAAAAATCTGGGATTTTACCCTACTTGCAAGCTAACAAGTCAATCTACTGCAGTTTCACAGCCCGTGGCAGAAGACATGAGAATCCTAGATAAGAAACAAAGGACAGTTTATTACTCACAGCAACAGCATTAGTCAGAACAGCAGTACTTGCCTTCCTGACCCTAATTCCCACAAGGTGACACATGTAGTAAGTTGTGTTGCAGGATATGAACCCTGAGGCAAGGACATCCAAATTTTTAAAAGGGCACCTGTCCTCTGCTTCAGAGGGAGACACTATCCCTATATTCAAAGGTTGCTTGCCATACAGCATTCTTAAAAAAACAGTCCAGAACAAATGCAGGCAATTCCTTTGCTTGTAATATGTGCAGACATACAAGAGCCCATGGAGAATTCTCTCTCAACACTATCTTCAACAGAAATGATGAAAACCAGAAGATAATGGAATGTCATCTGCCAAGTGCTGAAGGAAAAGAAGTGCCAACCTAGACTTGCATAATAAGATAAAATGCCTGAAAGAAAAGTTAAAGTTATTTTCAGTTAAACAAAAACCAAGAAAGGTTTTTAAAAATATACCTGCACTAAAATAAATACTAAAAGGAATTCTTCAAGAAGAAAAAATATCCCAGATGCAAGCAAGGTAAAGCAGGAATGAAGAGCACTGGAAAAATAAAGTATGTGGGTAAATCTAAATGTGTACTTACTGATTAAAGCAATATGAATGTTTTGTGGAGTTTATAAAATCCATAAAATTAAAATATTTGGCAAAAATAGCACAAGAGGAGGGGGATAAGTAGAACTACAGTATTATAGGGTCTCTGCATTGTCTTAGAAGTAGTAAATTAAACTGTAATAAATCCAGTATATATATTCTAATTTCTAAGGCAGCCTTTTTTAAACCAGAGTTCCAAAAGAGAATGAAACAGAAAATGAACTGAGTGACTATTTTCTTAATTCTCCATGATGGTACACAGTTAATACCATATTAGATGTATAAGAGAGCCTGATCGCATTGGGCTTTAATTCTTTCACAGAATCACATGTGAGAAAGGCTTGGATGAGGTAACCATTAAAATAACAGAAGAATGTATAAATAATAAGCTAACAGAAGAAAAAGTGCAAAAACCTGATAATCTAAAATTGGACAGAAAGGAAAAAATGAAATAGATGGAATAAAAAACAAAGAAAACAAAATAAGCAGCTGGTACATTTAATTCTAAGCATATCTATTATACGTAAATTGACTACTTCAACAAAAAGCAAAGAAAAACCTACAGTGAACATACTTAATGGTTGAATACTAAATGCCTTTCTCCTAGAAATGAGGGCGTAAAGTAAGGATGTCCACTCTTACCACTTCTCTTCAATATTGTACCACTTCTACTCAACATTCCTAGCTGATGAAATAAGACGTGAAAAATAACTAACACACACAAATAGGAAAGAAAACAGTCATACTGTCTAGAGACTACACAACCACATACAAAGAAAAATCCCTAACCTATCACAAAAAAGCAATGAGAACTTTTAAATGAGTTTATTAGAACAGAATACAAAAACCAACTGTATTTATATATGCAAGCAATTAATAGTCTAAAACGTTTTTTCATTTGCACCCCAAAATGAAATACTTAGAAATTCAACAAAATATGTACAACATTTGCATAATGAAAACTAAAAAACTGCTCAAAGAAACTAAAAAAGAACAGAAATATACAATTACTTATAAATATGAAGATTTAATATCGTTAAGATGGTAATTCTCCCCAAACTGATCTATAGATTCAAAGCAATGCCAATCAAAATCCCAGCAGGCCTGTTTTTGTATGAACTGACAAACTCAAGGAAAAGGGCGTGTTGCATGGTAAGAGTAATGCCATCTTGAAGTGGAACCACCATAATGACTTGTTTGACTCCTGTATACCACGGTATTCCTGAAGCATAGGTAAACCCTCATAAAGATGCTTATCTAACTTCCCCAGTGGTCAGAGGTTTTAATAGGGTCTGAGACATGACGAGCTGCACGTTTTATCAAAAAAAAAAAAAAAAAAAAAAAACTTGCTACATAAAGAGTGCTTTCTAGAGGATGAGGGTGGGGATCCACAATCTTGTGGCCGCCTCAGACATGACTTCTCTTCATCTCTAGTAAATTATTCTTTCTAGGAAACTAGATTTGTTAGCCTCTTTATGTGGCCTCTTAGCTCCCCTGGCCTTTGGGGGCAGGTACACATCCACCTGCCCACTGGGGAACACACATTAATTTTAAACTTTATGTAGAAAGGCAGAGAAGAGGCTACACAATTTTGAGAAAGAACAAAACTGGAGTAGTGGCACTACCAGATTTCAAGCTTTACTTTAAAGCTACAATAATCAAGGCAGGGTAGCAATGGCATAAGTACAGACATACCTATTAATGGAACAGAACAGATTTCAGAAATAGATCCAAAATGGTATGTACAACTGATCTTCAACAAGGGTGGCAAGGTAATTCAATACTGAAAGGATAACCTCTTTTCAACAAAAATGTTCAAATTAAGCCAGGCATGGTGGCTCATGTCTGTAATCCCAGCACTTTGGGAGGCTGAGACAGGCAGATCACTTGAGTACAAGAGTTCAAGATCAGCCTAGGCAACATGGTGAAACTCATCTTTACAAAAATATAAAAATTAGCCAGGTGTGGTGGCACACCCCTGTAGTCCCAGCTACTTGGGAAGCTGAGGTAGGAGAATCTCTTGAGCCTAGGAGGTTGAGGCTGCAGTGAGCTGTGATCTCACCATGGCACTCCAGCCTGGGCAACAGAGCGAGACCCTGTCTCCAAAAACAAATGAACAAACAAGCAAAACAACAGTGTTCAAAGTAGATATCACAGACCACGTGCAGTGGCTTATGTCTGTAATTCCAGCACTTTAGGAGGATGAGGTGGGCAGATCACAAGGTCAAGAGATCGACACCATCCTGGCCAACATGGTGAAACCTTGTCTCTACTAAAAACAAAAAAATTAGCTGGGCGTGGTGGTGCACCCCTATAGTCCCAGTTACTTGGGAGACGAGGCAGGTGAATCACTTGAACCCAGGAGGCGGAGGTTGCAGTGAGCCGAGATCATGCCACTGCACTCCAGCCTGGTGACAGAGTGGGACTCCACCTCAAAAAAAAAAGTATCTGTCTTAATGACAAAAATGAACCCCAACTTTTTCCTCACACTATACACAAAAATTAATTAGCAATGTAACATAAGTCCAAACATTAAAGCTAAAATTATACAGCTTCTAGAAGAAAGCACAGATGACCATAATTTGGGGACAGGCAAGGCTATTAGGACACCAAAAGCATGAATCATAAAAGTTAAACTTCATGAAAATTATAAAATTCTATTCTTCAAAAGACATTACTAAGAAAAAAAAAGTCAAGATACAGACTGGGAGAAAATATTCACAAAGCATATATTTAATGATTGTATATCTACAATATACAAAGAACTTTTACAACTCAAAAATAATACAACTCAAAAGAACAAAAGAGTAGAATAGACAGTTCACAAAATAAGTTATATGAATAGTTAGTAAGCATATGACAAAATGTTCAGCATCACTAGTTATCAGGGAAACACAAATTCAACCTCAAGGAGCTCCTGGTAAATACCCATTACTGACAATACAACTAACATAGTAATGGCCAAATACTGACGAGTCTGTGGACCAACTGACACTCTCAAACATTGCTGGTGAAAATACAAGATGGTATAGCTATTTTAGAAAATTCTGGCAGCTTTTAATAAAGTTAAACATATTCTTACCATGCAACCCAGCAATTCTACTTCTAGATATTAATATTTACCCAAGAGAAATGAAAACATATATCTACACAAGGACTTGTACACAAATGTTTAGAGAAGCTTTATTAATAAAACAGCCAGAGATGTAAACAATCCAAATGTTCATCATCAAGTGAATCAATAAAGAAATTGTGATATAGACATACAATGGAGTATTTAGCAATAAAAAAGAATTATAGATAAAGCAACAATATGGGTGAATCTCAAGAACATTATGCTGAACTAAAGAAGGCAGGCAAGTATGATTCCATTTATATGAAATGTTAGAGAAGCCAAATCAAATATGTAGTGACAGAAAGCATATTAATGGTTGCCTAGGGACGGGGTGGGACTGGAAGGAAATTGGGAGAAGGATGTTGATATAAAGATTCTATGTTTTGCTTGTGAGGGTAGTGGACATGGTATATATACATGTCAAAACTCATCTAAAGCAAGCTGGGTGTCGTGGCTCACACCTGTAATCCCAGCACTTAGGAAGGCTGAGGTGGTTGGACTGCCGAGCCCAGGAGCTTGAGACTAGCCCTGGCAACATAGCAAGATTTTGTCTCTACAAAATAAATTAGTTTGGCTTGGTGATGTGTGCCCGTAATCCAGCTATTACAGGAGAGAGGCTGAGGTGGGAGAGCAATTGAGCCTGGGAAGTTAAGGCTGCAGTGAGTTGTGATTGCTCCACTTGCACACCAACTGGGTTGACAGAGGGAGACTATTCTCATCTAACACCTCATCTAAATGCACAATTAAAAGGAGTATGTTGGCCAGGCGTGGTGGCTCACACCTGTAATCCCAGCACTTTTGGGAGGCCGAGGCGGGAAGATCATGAGGTCAGGAGATCGAGACCATCCTGGCCAACATAGTGAAACCCCGTCTCTATTCAAAAAAAAAAAAAAAAAAAAGGAGTATGTTTTATTGTCTATAAATTATGCCTGACTAAAGTAGATTTAATAAAAGTCAGTAAAAATATATTAGCAACAACACAAAAAACCTTGACCCTATAGTCCATCCTTCTATTGCTTCGTTTCCCTTTATAGCAATTCTCCTTGAAAAACTTTACTTTCTCATTTCTCTATTTTAAGTATTTTACATATATATATATCTATATGTATCTATATATATATATCTATACATATATATATATATCTATATGTATATATATACAATTAAAAAATGAATAATAATACAACAAACAGAACTGAACCTTCCACTCAACTTAAAAAAGAAATTTACCAGAAAGTTTCTGACATGGTAGAATTCCCCTCTGCATGCTTCCCTGAGCCTGTCTTCTTCCTCCAATCCCTTTCCCCCACCCACCTTTGTAATCACTGTGCTAAATTTTGTGTTTATCCTTCTCTGGCTTTCTTCAGAGCTTTACCAAATATTTGTATTTTTAAAAAAATATTATTTGGTTTTGCATGTGTTATAGACTGGACTTGTGCTTGTACACGGCTCCAGCTCCCCCGCCACCATCCCCAATTCATATTTTGAACCTCTAACTCCCATTGTGACTATATTTGGAGAGAGGGCCCTTAGGAAGGTAATTAAGGTTAAATGAAGTCATAGGGTGGGGCTCCAATCCAGTAAGACTGGTGTTCTCAGGAGAAGATGAAGAGACACCAGGAGGCATGCATGTGGACAAAAGCCACTTCCCACATGCAGAGAAAAGTCATGTGCAAGCCATAGAGAGAGGCCTCAGGAGAAACCAACTCTGCTGGTCCCTTGATCTTGGACTTTCAGCATCCAGGACTGTAAGAAAACAAATTTCTGTTGTTTTAGCAACCCAGTAGATGATGTTTTGTTATGGTAGCACTAGCAGACTAATATAGGATGTTTTTGAAATTTATATATTTATGGAATTATACATGTATTCTGTGGCTTGCTTTGTTTCCTCAACATTATGCCTGGAAGATCCACCCATGTTAATGTGTGTAGCTGTAGTCCGTTCATGTTCACACTACTACAGTGTAACATATACCACAATTTATTTACCTATTCTCCTTCAATAAGCAACATTTTGCTATTATAAACAATGCTGTTATCTATCTTGGTACACATATGCAAATGTTCCTCTAGGTTATATAAACTATTAGTTACATCAAGTTTATATAACTTTGACTTCTTTGGGTTTCAACTAGGTATTTCCAAAGTAGTTGAACTAATTTAGACTTCCATCAGGAGTATGTATGAAGAGTTCATTGTTCTATGCTGTAACCAACATTTAGTCTATTCTCTTTTTAGTCCATTGTCATCGGGCTTTTACCTCCGAAACTCCATCAAAACTGTAAAGTCCCTAACAGGCTCTATCTTGACAAATCCAATGGTCAATTCTCAATCTTATTCTGGATTGTTTTGAATAGTTGATTATACTCTTCTTGAAGCACTTCTAACTTACCTTTCTCATCATCTTGTATAAAGAACCCCAATGGCTTCCTATTACACTGGGAATAAAATTCTAAGTCCTCACTATGGTTTATAACATTCCATATGATCTAGTCCCTTTCTTTCTCTCTGCCTTCATTTCATTCCACTGCCACCCCTAATACCTGTCCACCCCAGGCTCCCTCTGTTCCTGATACATATAGGAGCCTCTGGCATTTGATACTCCCTCTTCTTGGAACACTCTCAGATAGTCATGTGGCTTGTTTTCTCACTTCATTTATAGCTCTACCCAAACGTTACCATTGCAGGGAGGTGCAAGACCTGGAGCGCCTCTGCATTTTTGAGGTAACAGACACCACAGCTCAATGAGCTGAAATGATCAATTTAATTAACTTGTAAGGTTGCTACTTTTGAGTGAGACTCTTATTACCCAAGATAACTAGTGGTATTGGAAGTCCCGGTGGCAGTCATGGATGCTGTATAGAGCCTCTCACAAGCCTCCATAGAGGACCACCTTGGAGGAAGGCTACATCTTCTTCTGTCAGCAACACTTTTCTATAAGAAAAGCAGATCCTGGCTTACTGTTGGGCACTGATAGAGATTTCACACTTGTACACAGAGCACCAAATGACTACACATTACAGACTGCTCATTGTGTACTGGTTGTTATTTATCCCACCAAATCACACACAAAGCAACATTCCATTGCAAAAGAAAGTCTAGAAGACAAGTAAATTCCACATGCAAGTGACTAGGATTCCATAGTACCTGGTCCTATTGCTTCACTACCTCTCCCCCTCAGTTTATATTCATGGTCTCATGGGAATTCCCTATTGCCAGTTAACAGCCAAGGAAAAATTACAGAACTGGTTTACAGATGGGGGAGCACTAGCCAAAAGTAAATGGCTTTCACTTACATCCCTACTCCGAAGTGGCCTCAGACACTCTGGTGAAGGCAAATCCTCCCAGTGGGCAGAATTTCACGTATGTACCTACTTGTCCACTTTTTATCAAAGGTAACATAGTCTAAGATATGCATTTATATTGATTCATGGGTAGTGACTAATGGGTTATTTGATTATTTAGGTACCTGGAAAGAACAAGATTGGAGGACTAGAAGCAAAGATTCTGGGGGAAAAGTATGAGTATGGAATTCCCAGAATGGGCAATGAATATGAATGTATTTGTGTCCCATGTGAATCCTCACTAAAGGGTATCCACTGTGGAGAAGCCTTTCCATAAGACAGACATGGTGATCTACTTTATGAATGTCAATGAGCCTCTTTTCCAATGCTTATCCAATAGGCTCATGTACAAAGTAGTCATGGCAGTGGGAATGAAAACTATACATGGGCTCAACAATATCGACCTCCCCTCATGAAGGCTGATATGCCTAACACAACTGCTATGTGCCCAAGCAGCTAACAGCCAAGGCCAAAACCAAGCTTCTAAAAAGGTACCATTTCCTGGAAATGGGGACAGATTCACCACACTGAACCACTTCTATCAAAAAGAGAGCAGCAATTTGTTTACAAAATATAAATACTTAGTCCAGATACAAATTTGCATTTACTTAAGGTTATGTTTATTACCAGGTATTTGATACCAAGCTGCCTCCAAATAACTCATTTTTCAGGTAAGAAAGTATAGCAGTGAGTTCACATACATGTAATTCACAGATACTGCCGTATGCCCCATCATCCAGAAATATGTAGAATGATCTGCTAAGGCTCAGTTATGGTGCCACCTAGCCAACAACACAACACTCTGTAAATCTGGGGTGTGGTCATATAGATGCAATACATGCCTTAAACCAAAGAACAATAAATATTGTTTTTTTCTCCATGGCCAGAATATATATACAGGTACAGGAACCAAGGAGGAGGAGTGAGAATGATCCTCTTATTAGAGACCTAATAATTCGCTTGTATTATTTTTGCTTACTATCCCTGTAATTGTGGGCATGCTGAGTTTGAAGTTCTAGTGCTCAAAGGAGAAATGTTTCCACCATGGAACAAAGTCATGATTTTGTTAAATTCAAAGATGAAACTGTCTCCTGGTCTTTTTGGGATCCTCATGCTGCTGAACCAACATAGAAGGGATCACTTTACTGGCTAGGATAACTGATCCCAATTACCAAGGGGGAACTGGTTGCTGCTACATAGAAGGGCAAGAAAGAATATGTCTGGAACTCAAGGATTCACTGGGATGTGTCTTAGTCTTCTCATGTCTAATAGGCCTCGTCAATAGTACATTGAAGCAGCCTGAAAGAAGCAGGATTACTGAGGACTCAAGTAGATCATCCAGGAAAGCACTGAGGTGCTGGCAGAGAGTAAGCGAGATATAAAATGGATAATGGAAGAAGATAATTAGGATTATCAGCTTAGGCTTTGTGAATAGCAAAAACAGGAGCTGTAATTATGTCTTTTTCCCCTATCCCTCACCATTTTATATGAAGAGCACTAGTGGCAGTTAAATTCCAGGCTTCAGATGGGAATATGATTTAATTATGTCAACCTGAAATGAAATGACAGCTTAAGGGACTCTGTTTTTCTGCTATGTTGGGGTGGATATTGCAGGATAAAAGTGATAAGACTATAATGAATATTCTCCTTTCACCCTTCCAGATCTACTCTTCACCCTGCTCTGTGCCCCAGGAGATTGATGTTGATGGACTGCATCACCTGGGGTTCCATGTCCTCTGGTATGCAGGTAGATTTGGACCCAAGTGGGAAAATAGTAGAGTGATTAACTGTACTGGTTTGCCTAAAACTGAAGGGGCTATTGCGGCTTTCAGTGCTAAATTCCAGGCAAATTGGTATGAACTGGTCACTCTACATCCTGGCTGTCCCCTTGCTGGGCCAGTAGCTGAGCCTTTTAGCAAAGGCCAGAGCTCCTATCAGGTGGCTAAATCCTACAGCTATACTTTCCAGGACCTGGTAACCAATCTTTCCCCTTGTCCCTGAAGATCTACAGGTAGTAACTGCTTCCCAGTGTTGTCTGACCCAGGACTGTTCTGCGTCCCTTGCTGATTTCTGTAATCATCCCCATCCTCTTCATGAAATTTCGAATTACTGCACTAGAATGAGCCATCTGTTTCCTGCTAGAATCCTGACTGATATACCCTGGTTTAATTTCTCCATAACCATTATCATTATCTGATAATATAATGAACATTCATTTATTTTCTCCTTCCCTCCACTAGCATGTAAGCACTTCAACAGCAAAGGCCTTGTATGTTCAGTTCACTGCTATATCACCAGCACTTACAACAGTTATTGGCACAGGGCAAAGCCTTAATAACTAATCATCATATTATATAGCTAGTAATTAATAAGGTATGATCTTATTAATTAGCAAACATTTATCAATAACAAATATTTGGTGAATTCATTAGAAAAATGATTTTAAGGATATATGAATGTTAGCAGTGACTACTTCTAGAGGGTGGAGCTGAAGGCTATTTAAATTTTGTTTTGTGTTCTCCTATAGTTTACAAATTGACTTTAGTATAACTGTATTACTCTATAATAAAATGTTATTTTATACATACTCTAAGAGACATAAACACAAGGACTAGTATATCAATTTATGTAAAACTGCAAGGAGGAAGTGCAATTCTGCAGTGATTCTCAGGAAAGATAAGAGCTAGATGTCTTAGAATAGATTATTAAGGAAGGACAAGTTCTAGATACAGGAGAGAAAAACTAAGTAAAAAAAGAAAAGATGCTCTAAGACTAAAAAGAAGCAGAAGATCTAGAGTGAAAAAAGGGACAATGGAAGGTGACTCAGGAAAAACAGCAGCAATGAGAGGACAAACCAAAAATAAGTAACATATGACGTAGAAATGAGACCCTACAGAACATCTGAACAAAGTTGAAATCAAAATTATCTTACATAAAATAATAGTGGCTACCAATTATAAAGAATTTTCTGTAAGCAAAGTCTGTGCTCAGAGTTTTACATTAGGATTTTCTTTAGTTTTTTTATTGGTGTTTTTTAGAGACAGGATTTTACTCTGTCACCCAGGCTGGAGTGCAGTGGTGCACTGCTGTCTCTGAACTCCTAGGCTCAAGCAATCCTCCCACCTCAGCTTCCGAAATTGCTAGGACTAGAGGTACCACCATGCCTGGCTATTATGTACATTTTTATAGAAATGGGGTCTCACTTTGTTGCTCAGGCTTGCCCTGAACTCCTGGCTTCAAGTATTCCTCCTGCCTCAGCCTCCCAAAGTGTTGGGATTACAGGCATAAGCCACTGCAACTGGCCTGTTGTAGTATTAATGTACCCCAGTGAATCCTATCTCCCAGTACATATATCCTTGTGTAGTCTCCTTCTACAATGACTTTAGAACAATTTATATGACCTGCTTTGGTCAATGAGACATTAACAGATGAAACACAAACACGGGTATGAAAAGGGCTATATACTGGAGAGCTTGCCTTCTCTTTGACTGGAAACAAGCTGTCCTGTGAAAAAGTCCAGGGTTGCCTGCTGAAGACATGTGGACTCAAGCCATAACTAGCACCAACAGTCAGACATTGTGACAATGTGATTGAGACCATCTTAGACCCTGGCCCCAGTATAGCCAGCCCTGAGATGACTGCATAAGTAACCCCAGAAAAGACCAAGAGAAAACAAAAATTGCCCAGGTGAACCCAGCTCAAGTTGATGACCTACAGAACCATAAGAAATAATGTGGTTTAAAAAGTCTGATGTTTTAGGTCACTAAATTTTGGGGTTCTTTATTCTGGAGTAATATAGAGATACAAATCTCAAAATAACTTCAAGGTATGACTTACTATACACTTGTAAAGTGAGGAAACAGAATCATAAAATATATCAGTAACTTACTATAGCTAGTTAAGTGACAAAACTACTATTGAATCCAGGTTGTCAGACTCCAGAACTTTTAACTATGCCCCTACAGTAGATAAGAAAAATGACCAAAACTAACAGATTGGTAATGAGGTCATTATACAGAGAAAAATGAAAGACTTTGGGGTCTCAAAAAAGTGGAGGGAGCTGCATGAGAATCTGATTGCCAGATTTTGAAATAAAGTCATGTGACTATGCCTGATGCACTAAAGCGGTAATACTGCCTAACCAAGTTAAGGGGAATCATTCGAAGACACTACCACAGGTGACATCCCCTCATCCTCCCCACCCTGCCAAAACCGCTAAGAAAGATATAATACCCTGACGCTCACCTGACAGAAGGTGGTGTTCCTGAGATTCATAATTGAACTGGATCTCCATGGGCTGCAACTGGATACTTCAGAGAGCAAGTGGAGAATTACCATTTCCTCTGTAAGCTTTTCTTGTCCACTTAAAGGTCTAGGACTTGGAGGCAACTGGGCACCACTGGGCTTGGAAGGGAATCAATGTGCTGACTAGAGATGTAATCTCTGAAACAGACCACCAAAAAATCTTCAAGATATAAAAGAAGGAGAAAACAAAATCTCATTTGACTTTCAATTGCTTTTCTCTCAGAATGTATTAGGCTTCCTCCCCATAATCCAAGTGCCAGGGATTACCCTACTTAAGACATACATTCCCCATTCAGTGTCTAGAGATGTTCGAACAAAATTAGGGGTTAATACTACAAAAATAAATGTATAACTGGAAAGACAGCGCAGGGGAGGGAATTTTACAATGGATTTTAGTGGTTATCACTAAGATATTTGCTGCCCTTCCTATCAAAAAATGACACTACTGATAATTTTTCTTCCCCTTTTTTGCTTTTTCCAACACTCACAAATTCAGGTGGCTCTTTCCCAGTACGGTCGGCTGATTTGCGTGGATGCACCACGCTTGGTGACTCCACCCACCGCACAGAGTTTCCGGCCTTCGTTCGGTTGCACCCAAGGCCAGGGAGCAATCCCGGCGGCCATCGCTCTCCAAAGTCTCGAGAAACCGCTCACAGTTTCCTGGCTGTGAGGCCGCTTTTTAGCCAAGATCACCCCTAATTCCTGGGCTATCCGCAAGCCGACGTCACCGTACCTCGATGTGGTCTCCGGACCGCTGTGAAACCTCGCACGCTGCCAACCCGCCTTTGCCCTGTCCGCTCTAGGAATCTGGGAGGAGTGCTCAGCTCTATGGCGCATCACAGCGCAGGCGCAGGGCGGTGGTGGGGCACCGGGGTGGGGGAGGGTTGCCGAGAATTAACCCTGAACAGCCGAGAGCTGCCCCTAGCAGTGCCTTAGCCAGGGACGTGCTTGGCTAGCGCGATCCCTTGCTGCTCTGTCTGCCGGTTCTTGAGGTGAATGTCGGAATCCATTATCTTTCGGGAAAGCTCTCTGGGGCAGGGTAGGTTTTCTGACTACATACGAGTTCTTAATTAGTTATTTTAAAAATAATTACCCCTCCCCCGTCGCTTATCTGATTCGTATATGTGCTTTCATTCTAACTTTCTTCCTGTTCTCTCTGTTTTTTTACACCCCCAGAAGAGTGGCGCGCATCAGAATGAGCTGGAGACCTTGTTAAAATACTAAGTGCTGCCCCCAATCTCCTGAGTTGCTGATTTAGTAGTGGGGGGAGGCTGCGGTAGGAGCCCAGGTTCTCAGGTGATCCTGAAGCTGTTGGTCCTGGGATCACATATTGAGAACCACTGCCCAATAAATAAATGATGCTCAGTAATTAATCCCTGAATTAACGAAGAGCTGATTTTTATCTACTTTGCAATCTAGAAAGGGCATGAGGTATATTTAAGATTTGCTTGCTAGTACAATTCTCACTGATCAGGGTGACAAAGACCCGATATGGAGGGTGCAGGGTAATCAGGGTAGGAAAGGATATTGCTGTGTTCATGGAAATATTTTGGGAAATGAGGAGTTGGGACCCTATTTCTGGTTTGAGACCAATGAGGCATGTGACTTGGGTTAAGCTGTCGGGTGGGGAAAGGAATAGCTTTGAGAAAATGGTGGGTGGCTAAGTCGCAGTTGAGGTGGAAGAAGAGGGCTTCCTGGCCCAGGCCAAGTCCCTGCTGGGATATATGAAGTTTAGGGATGTATGAATGAGACCTTAATATAACCGTAAGGGGAAAGAGAGGTGGGAACTTGAGGCCAGCCCTCTCAAGTAGGGAGTGCATACTTAAAAAACGAAAAACAAACAAACAAACAAAACGAGCTTTATTTCTGGCGGGGCGCAGTGGCTCAGGCCTGTAATCCTAGCACTTTGAGAGGCTGAGGCAGGCAGATCACCTGTGGTCAGGAGTTGGCGACCAGGCTGGCCAACATGGTGAAACCTCGTCTCTACTAAAAATACAAAAATTGGCTGGGTGTGTGGAGCGTTAATTCCAGCTATTTGGGAGGCCGAGACAGGAGAATCGCTTGAACCTAGGAGGCAGAGGTTGCAGTGAGCCCAGATCGTGCCACTGCACTCCAGCCTGGGCGACAGTGAGACTGTCTCAAAAAAAACAAAAAAACAAAAACAAAACAAATGTATTGAGGTATAACTGACATAAACAGCAAATATTTAAAGGATATAATTTGATAAGGTTTGTTAAATGGATACAGCTGTGAAACTATTGCTACAATCAAAATAATAAACACATCTAAACCCCAAAAGTTTCCTACTGCCCTTGGTAATGCCTCTCTCTCAACACCCCATTTGCTAGTCAGCTGTTACTAGAGATTAGTTCGCATTTTCTAGAGATTTATTTAAACAGAATCATACAGAATGCACTCTTTTTGTCAGACTTATATCAACTAAGCATTTATTTTGAGATTTATCTGTATTGCTGTGTGTATCAATAGTTAATTTTTGTTCCTGAATAATACTCTATTGCATGTATATGCCACAATTTGTTAATCCAATCACCAGTTCATGGGCATTTCGGTTATTCCAGGTTTCTAGTGTTACAAATAAAGCTAAGAACATTCCTGTACACACGTCTTTATATGGACACACGTTTTTTTCCCCTCTCTCATGATGGCTATACATTTAATGCTTTAAGAAACTGCCGCACTATTTTTCACAGTAGCTGTATCATTTTTCATTCATAATATGAGTACATGAGAGTTCCTGTTCCTTTACATCCTTACCAACTCACTGTTTATCTCACTGTGGTTTCAATTTGCATTTCCATACTGACTAATAATATTTAGCATTTTGTAATGTGCTTATGTGCCATCTGTATATATTCTTTGGTAAAGTATCTGTACAAATCTTTTGTCCGTTCTGGACACCAGTCTTTTGTTCAAATATATGCTTTATGGGCAGGCACCATGGCTCAAGCCTGTAAACCCTGCACTTTGGTAGGCTGAGGCGGATGGATGGCTTGAGTCCAGGAATTGGAGACCAGCCTGGGCAATGTGGTGAAACCTTTCCTCTACCCACAATACAAAAATTGTTGGATGTGGTGGTGGGTGCCTGTGGTCCCAGCTCCTGGGGAGGTGGGAGGATTGCTTGAGCCCAGAAGGTGGAGCTTGCAGTGAGTGGTGATCACGCCACTGTACTCCAGCCTGGGCAACAGAGTGGGACCCTGTCTGACAAAAAAAAAAAAAAAAAAAATTCTTTGCAACTATATTGTGTCTTTGGTTTTCTTTCTAATAGTATTTTTTGAACAGCATCAATTTTAAGTTTTGATGAAGCACAGTTTATCAATTGCCTCTTTTATGGATCATGCTTTTGGTATCATATTTGAGAAATCTTTGCCTAAAATAAGGTCACTAAGATTTCTTGCAGGAGTTTTAGGTTTTACATTTTGGTCTCTGATCCATCTTGAATTAATTTTTTTGTACCCATATAACTCTGAGATTTTAGGGTAAAGTTGTTATTATTATATTTTTTGGTACATGGATATTCACTTGTTCTGTGCCATTTCTTTCTCCTCTGGGTTTTCTTTAAGATTTGTCAAAAATCTATTATCCATATATGTGTGGGTCTACTTCTGGGCTATTTTTCATTAATCTACTTGTCTGTCTTTAGTCCAATACCATGCTTGATTACTCTAGCTTTATAATGAGGCTTGAAATCAGGTAATGTGAAACCTCTAATTTTGTTGTTTTGGTTATTCTAGGTCCATTGCATTTCTATATCAATTTTTGAATCAGTTGTCAACTTCTACCAAGAAGCTAGCTGAGATTTTGATTGGGATTGGATTGAATCTGCAGATTAATTTGAGGAGAATTGACATGTAAAAGCAATATTTAGTCATCTGATCCATGAACACAATATTTTTCTCAATTTATTTAGGTCTTCCTTAATATCTCTCACCAGTATTTCATAGTTCTTTTTAATATTGTACAGATCTTTCATAACTTTTGACACATCTATTCCTAAGTATTTAACATATTTTGATGCTATTGTATTTTTCTTTTAATTTCTGATGGTTTGTTGGCAATATAGAGAAATACAATTGATTTTTGTATATTACTCTTGTATTCTGCAACTTTGTTAAATTTACATATTAGTTCTAGTAGCTTTTTTTGTAGCTTCTATCAGAGATTCTGCATACAAGATCAATTTTACTCCTTCCTTTCCAATCTGGATGCCTTTCTTATTTTCAATGCAATAAAGCAGGGAAAGGGAGGTGGGGAAAGGCATTCAAATTGGAAAAGAAGAAGTAAAATTGATCTTTATGTATATCAATGTTCAGTAAAATGAAGAAAGTGGAAATCTTTGTCTTTTTTCCAATCTAAAGTGAAGATGTCTTTTTTTTTTTTTTTTTAAATATTAAGTATCCTTTCTCTGTTAGCTGTTTTTTTTTTTTTTTTTTTTTTTGGTTAATACCCTTTATCAAATTGAGGAACTTTTTTTCTAATTCTAGTTTGGTGAGAATTTGTATCAGGAATGTAGGATGTGGGTGGATTTTGTCAAATGTCTTTTCTATATCTTTTGAGAAGACAGTTTCTTAATGTGGTAATTTACAATGATTGATTTTTTTTTTTTTGCATTTTTATTTTTGAAAGAAAGAAAAAGAGAGGAAAGAAAGTGAGAGTGAAAGAAAGAAAAAAAAGAATGTAAGAGAGAATGAAAGAGGAAGAGAAAGAGGGAGAGAGAACGAGATTCTTGTTCTATT